>UYYF01004277.1:110226-197575 GCA_900618365.1 Thelazia callipaeda | reverse complement strand
GAAACACGTCCTTATTTTTCATTCTATACTGCCTGCTTTGCACCAACGAGTAAAATAATAATGCTTCTGCCTATATCTAAACAGGTTATTTTTCCATTACTAAATATTTGTGCTACTGGACAACTTTTTCACTTTTTTAATGCATAGTTTAGTATTCAGAAAAGCAATTTTTGAAAATGACAATTTAATGAGCTTTGCAAAACTTCAGCAATTTTATTCAATTTTTCACTTCACAAAACGATTTTTTATTGTATCGGTGCTATTTCTAAGTCTAATAATTCGATAGAATCAGTTTCGGAAATGAAATCACTGCTTTTTGATTTCAGACAGTTGCGTGAAAAAATTGGAAAATAAAAAAGTAAATATAAAGCAGCAAAAATTAAAAAAATACTTCACTGATAAATGAATTGCAAAACAAAAATTTGCCCTTAAATTTACGGGCAACTTTTTATGCTTTGTAAATGTTTGCTAACTGTTTGTTGCGCAGCTTCTGTTCCTTACTGTAAGACAGATTCTGCTAAAGCCAAGCAGAAAGTTCAAACTTTCACTTATCCAAACTCGATCGGAAACGCTTTTTAACATTTCGTCTTGGCTGACATAGCAATCATAATTTGAACTTTTGTTCAGAAATATTTAAAATGATTAGTCATTCTTGTCCAGGCATTATTTATTATTGAAAACTTTTGTTTTCCATGCAAATTTGTACAGAATGGTCTTAATTGAAACGCAAATATTTGGTTAATCTCTTGACAAAAAAATGCTTCCGATGAAAGTCATAGAGCGAAATACCCACAGATGGCTGTAGAATCAATCCTGTGTAGTTTGTTTTTTCAGCAAAAAAATATGTTTGCTAATAAACATCAAAATTTACATAGCATTTAAGCATCACATTATGCAGGAAAATGAACTATGAACTAACTTTCGCTTCACAACCATGACATTACTGAAATTTTTGAATAAAATCGGAATTTCAATTTCAATTTTTTCACTAAAGTACTTCGAAATTTGGCTGTGACTCACAATTTTCTCATTAAATCATTAATTTTTTCCCGCGATTCCATTCTAAAACAAAATAATTCGAGCAGTGCAAATATATTCAGCATTTCAAATGAATTATCCAATTACAATGATAACTTTACTATAACTTTCAAAATTCTTCCGCGAAGTTTCAAAATAGCCTAAAATTGTTTACATTTCTAACTTTTGAATTTAGAGTATGCTAAGCAGAAATGAACGTTTGTGCTAATCTGGCTAGTTCTAGTCATAATATTATTAGTGATTACTTTTTACACAAAACTAGTGCTAACTTGCAAGCTTGAAAAAACTATGCATGTTTTTGAATGCTTACTTGTTTCTGAACCAAAAGATTGATAAATATTTGAGAATGCACGAGAAAAGTAATGATTATAGATCAGCGAAGGAAATATCAAGAATGATATCCCAGAAGATTGGCACTCTGGTATTATCGATAAGAAAACTAATACAGCAGCTTTAATAATCATTATCCAGTAATGAGACATTTTGGCTTGAAAAAACGTTGAAAAACACGATTTTTTTTGTAAGTTTCAGTGTCATTTGCATAATTTTGCCTTGAACTAATATAATTAAACATTTTTTATTCGAAAATATTAAAAATTTGTTTAATCTGCTGCAAATATGAAGAATTTAAAAATTCTGTGCAGCTCTTTAGTGACCTTTTAAAAGAATCATTCGCAATCAGAAACAATTATACGGCAAAAATTGAAACTGCTTCGTTGAAAATCCATAAATATTAAAGATTTATGTCAATAAACTAAGCTGCACGAATTAGAAATGATTGCAATATTTTTTTGTTACTGTTATCACTTCAAACAATTATCAGTATTTATCATCATCATCATCATCATCATCATCATCATTATCATTGTCATCACCATCATCATTACTATTTAAATGACCAAATCCAAATCTATTACCGTTCGTATATTTCTGATCAAAACCTCAATTATTCTTTCACTTTGTTTTTAAAATAAAAATTTGTGCTGCAATTTTTGAAAAATATGTAAACAACTGCATTAATCTGTCTCTATGCACCTCACAAGTAAGTAAGTAAGTAAGTACTTTTTGTTTTTGTGTAATCAGCTGTTCATAGCTCACACAATGTCGTATAGTCTTAGTTACGCCAACAAAGCAGCACTGTCTGCTCGCAGAAAATTATTTTACAATATTTCAGAAATTACAAAAAGTTTTACAACTTTTAATAAATCTATCAAAAACGAAAACTGCTCGTTTTTTTGAATTTGAATTTTGCAGCAATAATAAAACTTGTTTTTCATAGGTTGCATTAAATGAAATATCATTCAGTTTATTATAAAAACAAAGTCAAAAAAAGAGTATAAAACAATGCACAAATTCTTGCTATTGCATATCAGAGTACGATGATATAGGGCAGTGATTACATGTAAGCATTGAAAAGCTTGAAGTTGTTCAATTAATAAATCATTATAATACTCATTTGCATATTCATTTCATGAAAACCTGTGTATTGGAATAAATAAAAAGTAAATAAATAAATAAAGTAAATAAATAAATAATAAATCAACAAATAAGTAAACAAATATACAATTATATATATATATATATATATAAGGCTGAAAGTAAATGCATTTAGGAGTAGCCAAGGAAACGCTGGCAATTTGCTTAGAAAATGCCATATTTTGCAATAATAATAACGCATTATGAGTAAATTTATTCATATATGAATACGATATGAGTGATGAGCTTTATATAAAAAAAATAAAAGTTAATTTAGACCATAATAGCTACCGGTAATAATTGCGCCACAGTTGCATGCAACAATTTTCTATTGTTATCGCACAGTTTAGTAGGCCATAATTCATTAAATCATTATTTTGTCAGTTCTTGTCATAATTTATTATCAAATTAAATTAACTTGACTATTTTTATTTACTTTGCTATTTTTGAAATGATCATTTTGGTCAGCATTTAGAACACTTTATTTTTTTAGGGTTTTTTTTCGCTTTATGAAATAAATCATATTCTGAAGTTTGCTTTTCATTATTATTGAGTTTATAAAAATTAGTCAATCAAGTAGAAAAATTATTATTCCTCCTCAATATTCAGTCCTTGTTAAAAATATTGTTGTGCTAAAAAAGATGTACTAACGATGAATGAAAGCAAGCGAGTAAATGCTAAGTGATTTTGCGATCACTAACTTTTATTCTGTGATCAGATTAAGTAATGAATGTTTTGAAGGCAAATGTTAATTTCAGTAGCATTCATTCCTTGCAGTTCTATTTCTTCCATACTAATTTTTTAAGTTATGCTTGTCAAGAGAACTGCTATAAAAAGTATGCTTTACAAATAGCTGCAACACTTCTTAAATACGAATTGCAAATTAATTCAGAAGGTAATTATTTATGCAGCGTAAGTCATGTCAGTGATGTGCAGCAGATTTCAACGTTTGCTATGATCTTTCAGTCTGCTTTGCTTCTTTAATTTTGCACAATTCATGCGAACTGCTCGCTCTTACACAAATGTACTATGCGAGTTTTTGTTGGAATGTCTTATGCAAATTACAAACTAACTTTGGGACTGATTATGCACGCTTGCATGCTGGAAGTAATATCAGTGATATATATGCTAAAAAACGGAAATTTTGCGGAAAAAACGGCAAATTCCGTTGGAAATGGCATTTGCGGACGCCGTAAAGTCTGTCTGTAAGGAAAGATCGGTTGTTCAAAGGTTACAAATTGAAAAAAGCAAAGTAAAAGGCAGAAGAAAGCCGAAAATGCGAAAATGAATGAATATATTACATTTTCAGCTTTTAACGTGTGATGCGCCATCACTTCCAACCCATTTTGTATCGTGCCAAAAAATTGCTGATGTAAAATTGACGAGGGAAAAGGGATGTTATACTTTCTCAAGTTGTGGCTAGGATTAGCTACAGGATTAGCCTCTTCTTCTATGCAAGAGTAATTTGGGGCAGAAATTAGACAAAGCAATGAATAAGGCTAGTCTCAAATGATAGCAAATCTTGGCCATACCAAGTATTTTACTTGGTATTTTCTTACATATGCAAATTTTCCACCTTAAAATTCTATTTTTTTCAAAGAAAAAAGCATTTTCTAATTTTTATTTACAAATCAATCATAATACTTCTGGACCGTGTTCAGGTTTTTACATATCAAACAACTCAAACTATAACATTAAGTTATACTTAGTATTGATCAGTAAGTGTAGGCTGCAATGATTAAGCTCGAAAATCCTTATTGGTATTTTGAGTTTTCAGAAGCAAAACTTACTTTCACATTTATTAAAAAATTAATCTGCAATGATAATAGTCAGCCGTCTTGAACGAATAATTTCCCAAGCCCATATTAAGGCAAAACTGAAGGAGCAAATAAGTTTTTATCGACACTGCATTTTACGACTTGTTTTTTGTTTCTGATTGCATAAGGCAGAAGAAGTTTATTCGTAAGTTTTTTGATTGCACCAGAAATCTTTTAGTTGGCATTACTACTATTGCTGTCTATAATCTTCATTATCATTATTATCATTATCGTGTTAATAATGATGATAATAATAATAATAATGATAATGATAATGATGTCAAAAATAATAGTAGTAATAGTAGTAATGGCAATAATAATTACTAAACAGTAATATGAGCAAATGATTACAATTATTATTATGTTATAATCATATAATCATGATTATAATCGCAGGAATAATCACTACTGTCATTATTATCATGGTTATTATCAATATTGTTATTGTTATTATTGATTTCTTTATTCATTAACATCATATGAACAAAAATAGATTTCAAGTTTTGTTTGGTGTTTCTATTTGTTTTTTAATGTTTTGACTCTGTACTTGTTTTCAATGTTTTCAATATAATGATAACATTAATATTGTTATTATTATTATGATAATAACGATAATAATAATAATAGTGATAATGTGTTCATTTCGAGAATAATGAAGTGCTCTGAACTATTTTATTTCTTATCAGCAAGACCAGCGCAACAGTAAAAATAATTGGATGGAATGCTTATATAAAAACTGACACTAGTTGGATTTTTGTAACTAATGTGAAAAAAGTTTAAAATTTATAAGTTAGATAACCATTCGTGTGTAGAACGAATCACTTCCTAAGTTACTTTTAAAAAGAAAAGTAATAATAATATGAAAACAGTGGTAACAATGATAATTTATTCATTGAAAATGCCAGTAACACTTGTTTTGACCTTTTAGATGACCTTCGTGTTTCATAGTTTTTGAAACAACTTTGGAGAAAGATTGTTTGCAATCGTAATAATAATTTACCGTTTTTGCGCTGATTCGTGCAATCAACATTTTAAACGCTCATTCAGATTAATTTTTGAAAAATTTAGAAACTAAAATTTGTATTTAATTCTGAGAAATCTGAAAGCCTCCAAGCATTTCTGCAGATGTGCGCTATATGTGAAACTTTTTCTTCAAAATTCAAGAAAGATTTCATGCATTCTTTGCTTTATTCCAATTGCTTACAGAAACTATTTTGTCAAATTTTATTACTAAATTGACCAAATAAATCAAATTGTTAAAGCATTTTGTGAACGAAAATAGAGCACAATTTTGCAATCAACAAAGGCAAACAAAACTTGTAAATTTATGCAATAATAAGAAATACAAATTGTGATTGGAAAGTTAATGATAGCAATGAATTACGTGTTTACAACTGACCAGCTTTGTATTAATTAAACAATTAAACAGTGGGAAATATTTTGTGTTTTAATTCAGCATTACTATTAAGTATATGTACAAGTACGATCTGAACTGCTGCAAATTTTAGTAATTTGGTGGCTTTCTGAGCTTTTAAAATTACTATAGAAAACAGTTGAAGATCGAGAAAGTTCAGCTAAATTGATTTTAAATTTGAATTCAATTCCATTCAAAGTTAAAATTTTTTAAAACTTTCTCGATTAAATTCAAAAAAAAAATTTTGAATTCAAAAAAGCATTTTATAATATTTCCTAAATTTTATACCAAAAACAGCTTCAGTGCTAATGAATCCTTCACATATATAATGACAAGCTATTCTCACAGATAGTGATGATGTTGGTAAGTTAATACAATGAAAAGCCGTTATTCTTGATATCACTTTTATCAGTGGCATTATCATCTATCGGTTATTTTCTACAAAAATTTGTTTCTCCTGTCAATCAAATTTGGCTTTTTCGGAGATGGCATTTGAGTGAGAGAGTAGAAAAAATACAAAAAATTAGAATAATTATAATCATTACTGTTTCCATCAAAATGTGTTATGTTTTTATTACAATACTTGTATTGTACTTTGCTTCGTATTATTTTTATCAGAAAAACTGCAGCAAATTATCATAATCACTGTTATTATTGCTTTTAATACTTTGCATATTATGTTATGACTTTTTGTTAATAGTAGTAAAAACTAACGTGTTTTTGTTAAATTTGGAACTATTTATTTGAAAATAAAAATGAAAGTAAGTGAAATTTGGTTGCTTGAAATATTTGCATAAATAGCGGATGAATGACATTAACAACCACCGCACATCTATCCTTTATGCCTACCTTTTTACACCTTTTGAAGGCAAATATTTGCCATCAAACACTTGTAAAAAGTTGTTTTATCGTCATTTTGGTATCGTTTCGTTGTAGATTGACAGTAAGTTTACTTATCAATAGGTAAGTTCGCGGCAGTAAGCGATACTTATACAAACAACCAGTCATCTCCTCTAAACACAAAGCAATTCAATGTCAACTTCACCTTTCTCATGGCCTTATACAAATAATAGTTATAATGATAATAATCAAATATAAATACATACTTTTCTTTTTCATTTCTTACTTTATAGATACAGTAACCATTAAACAACTCAATTCTAAAGTATATACTCAAAACAAAAAATATACATCAATTACTACAATACTTTTATGACAATGAAATAAACAAATATGAAAATATTTTGAATTGTTGCTTTTTTGAAAGCGATTTAAATACTTTTAATGACGTAAACATCTTTTAATCCCTGAGAGCGCCTCATACAATACTTAAGACATATTTTTATGTACTAATTATCTATAAAATAATTAATTCTAAATCATTATTTACAATATGACATCACAATACTTGCTTGAAAGTATCATAAATCGCTGGTGCTTAGAGTCAAGTATCACGTGAAAGCATAAATAGAAGACAAATGAGTGAAGGACAATATTTCAAGAAAGCTGCTGGTAAAAATTTCAAACTTGACTTTTTATAAATTAAGTGCAAACTTTGTATTCATTAGCAACAATAACACAAATATGAAACATTGGAAAATGAAGTGTTGCTTGCATTTAAAAGTGGAATTTACGTGAATTAGTAAGCGTTATTGGTACTTGTCTTACACGTAAGCTCAAAATTCTAAAATCAAATTATCTAATGTTTGCAATGAATTCAATTGACAAAACATGAAAATGAAATCACGAAAATTAACTTTTATGATAATAATAATATTTACAATTGTAAAATACTTCTCAAATAGTAATGCTAATTGGATTACACTCCAAAGAAATGATTACAAGCGATAATCCGATTATCGATTTAGCACTGAACAAAATTATTCAAACACAATTTCTTCTGCAATCTTTACTTGTTTATAATTAGTAATAACATTTATAATAATAATAATTTTAGTAGTAGCAGTAGTGATCAAAGGAATAAGTATTTGAATAAAATTGCACATAAAAGATTTTCTAATTTGCTATAATTTTGAGCACAAATTAATTTTTTGGAGCAATTTTCACTGACCACATCTTTTATTAAATTGGTCATTGGACACTGCCATAAATGATATCAGAATTTCAAGTTTAATAAAATTGGAATGTATGTGAGCAAAATTAGACTCTGCCATGACTAATTTCTCTCATCAAATGCAATTCGAGACTTCTTCATTCATAATATTTTCAATTTTTAATTAGCCAATTTCAGGGCAAGAAAATTAAAGAACACGAACAATATTGCTTGTGTGAAGAGTACGTGAGTGAGTCCGTCTTCAACCGTATCATTATGTATGGGTATGTGTATGTGTATGTGTGTGCGCGTGTGTGTATTTATGGGTAATGTGCATATAGGCAGAAATCAGACTTATTTCTTGTAAGAGTAGAAGGAAAGAAAAGTGGTATGCTAATTACAGGGCAATACAGTTGTCAACCTCATTTTCGCATTGTTCACCTGCGGTCTAATTTCTCCTCAGTTGAGCGAAGGGAGCATGCACCTCAATTAGCCACAGGTCAAACTGAGCAAATTGACCCCTCAATGCCATCGTCATCCTTTCATCCAATGTTTTCAGGGATTTACTGCCAACAAATGCAAAATCGCATCAGTTGTAATTTGCATACAAAATACCAATTTGCTATCTTGTGCTCAGTTTCATATTCAGCATTTTTATTATGAGCAAACACAAAAATTTGCTTTTTAAAACAAAATCTATTTACTAAATGAATTTAATTAATATTATATGAACGTATGAACAAGTGAAAATAAAAGTTGTAAATGTAAGTTTTTTAAACTATTTTTTGTCATGGAAAAACCAAAACAAACTACTTCGCCAAATTTCTGCTTTCCTACCAAAGAGTTAATCCTTCAAGCTATTTCACGTGTACTTGTTCAGTAATGTTACAAAGATGCTGCGATAAACAGTCGCAAGCAAATGCTCACATTCAGTTGCGATAAAAGTAAAGAATTAAAAGGTATATTGAAAATTATGTAGAAATTTTCAGTTTGAAAAGTTCTCAAAAATTAATCAATAATTTTGAAAATATCAAGTTTAACATATTATTGTGCTGTAATCTTTGTAAGTCTACTTGAGAAATTTGATATTTTATATCCTTCGATGAGATCAATTTTCGCTCAAAAATTAGGCGACAAAAATTTTGCGATGTTTTTTCCGAAAAATGTAGAAAATATTTATAATCAAATTCTAAGACAAATTAGGAGACCGAAATACAATTTGTTGAATTGTTTGTTACTATAATATTTAGATAAGCAGATCCTAAGATTACAGAGCAACATTAACAAAGGAATTGCTGTCGGTTTCATTTGATTTCTAGGATTAACCCTTGACCTTTCACGATAGACAATAGCCATTAACAACCACTATGATCAACATTAGATTACGTATGCCTTTTGTTCTTTTTACTATCAGATTCATTTTCTTTACTTATGTTGTCTTACAGAAGAGCATCGACTGAGCATATTCAAATTACAGAGATTATAACTTACGATAAGCATAATAATAATAATAATAATAACTTTGGAAGCTGAACAATAATTGCAACAACTGATGAATAAGTTTGATATTTAGCATAATTAAAAATAAAAATGACTCTAGCATTCGAACATTTAAATGTTTAATGTTAAATGTCTAAAGTCTGATTTATGAGAAGATCATAACATAACTTTTATCAAATGTATTCTCATAAGTCAACTTGAGAGGTCCTTTGCACTGTTTTTGTATTTCTCTTTCTACCAATTATGCATTCAAAGCAAGATCACGCTGGCGTAATTTCTGAGGTGTTGCTCACTGCTCAAAATGCGAATACAAAGGAGTGAATATTATTCAATGCGATATACAATACAGTACTTTATTGATAGATATATTGTTGATATCAATGATATCAG
This sequence comes from Thelazia callipaeda, assembly GCA_900618365.1. NCBI lineage: Eukaryota > Metazoa > Nematoda > Chromadorea > Rhabditida > Thelaziidae > Thelazia > Thelazia callipaeda. The sequence continues at coordinate 187,887 of UYYF01004277.1, read as the reverse complement.
TTATTTAAGTAAGCAAAAGTATTTTGCATAAATTTGGCAGATTTTTATAGAAAGAAATGAAAATAATAAAAATAGAAAAGGATGGAAAATGAATAATTATTGTTAGGTTTTTTGCAAGCAATTCTCGATGCATTCTCGAGTTTGCATGAGTAATGTCAGTGTTAAAATTGCATATTACAAGCATTCTCTATCGAACTTTTTACTTATTTTTACGTTTTCCTCTTTTCAGCGTTTCTTCTTCTATTATTATTATAACAAAAAGCATTCTTTGTTGCCAAATAAATCATTGTTAGTTAAGGATAGTTAGCAAAATTCGTCATTTTCATTGAAATTTTTTTGCTCTCTGCAAATGTTATCGAAACTGAAGAAGACAGTTGGCAGAATTTCGATTATTATCGAGATTTTGCATTGATCACCGATCAAACATGCATAATTTATAGGGATCGAATCGGTGCAGAAGTGAAAATTTGCACTCCAAGCATTTGTATCACTTCCTGATTATCACTGATCCTCTATTTCCCTTAATTTCGAATTGCTTAATTTTTGCACATTTATTTTTGCATGAATTTATTCGAAATGTATTTCAAGAAAAACAGCCCGAAAATTATTATTAATAATTTTAATAATTTGACTGGTATATACAATCAAAGCAAATCTAGACAATAAGTAAATTAAATTCTAAATTAAGCAAAACTTTATCAATTAATACATAGAAAGCAAAACTAGAAATAAGGTAGAAATTAGCGCTGCAATTTTAATACAAACTGAATCTCTACAAATTATTACTATTTTGTCAGTGACAATATTTTTATTGTAGCAAATTTTAATTTCAGTCACTGATCAAATTATAATTTGAAAAATGGAACTCATGCAAAAACATCTTGTCAAGAAACATTGTTTTAAACTTCACATTTTTAAATTGTTATGAATCGGTTCAGACCGCAAATGTAATTTCCGTTTAGCATTAAAAACATTGAAATACAAATTTCAAGTTCTAGCTCCTGAAAGAAACGGCAAAATAAAATCAAGAAAATCATAAATGACAAAATCATAAATGGCTAATCAAGAAAAAAATGAAAAAATAATTAATATAATCGAAAATGCTAAAATATCCAAAAAAAGGTCAAAGTGTCATCATCAAGTGAGAAAGTTCAATCAAGTTTGTCCAGTAATTATTGACTTGTTAATCTCAGCAACAATTATAGCATGATTTGTATCAGATATGAATAATATCAAAATTCATATCATTATTCGTAAGCATTGACCGTAATTTAAACATCCTTATTGTTTCAGCAGTAATTGTTTTATAATTATTGGTCATGTTATTACTGACATGCTAATTATCTGCTCTAACACTTGTATGATAGTATTGTATGGTCAAATGAGCAAATTATTTCGATTCAAATTTCATAGCTTAATTTAGCAAAGATGTAAAATCGCATTAAATATTTAAGTTTTACTTAGTAGAAATAAATTATTTTATTTAAATTAAGGACCCAACTTGAAATTGAGTCACTTCATAGTAGTTATTGTTTCAAAAATAGCACTAATATTAACTTTAAAAGATTTTTGAAGTGACATAGTTTTGGCATACGAATTAAAAAAAAACCTGCTGTAACTATGAATCTTTGCTTATGCTTACTGTCTATCACACAGTACAATAACTTACTTATATATACTTATATTTTTATTGTTTATTCATCTTTTTTAACAAGTTTAGTTTCACTTATAAAAGATATAAGTAAGAGAAGCCCCGCTAGCTTTCCATCAATTTAATAATCATAATCGAAATATGAACAAATCACTGAGTTATTACAGTAATATTTGTTAATTCAGATAACCTTTCCACTGTGATTAGTTGAAAAATAAAAAGTGCCCATCTTTTGTATGAAATGAAAAAATATTTTTGGAGAATTTTTGTGCAAAATGAAATTTAACTTTTCGGCCCGATCTTTTTTATTTTTTAAATTTAAATAATTTTTTATTATCATAAATATTTCATACTGATTGCACATATTTCTTAGAATTAATGTTTTCGATTCATTCAATATTAAAGCAAAAAAGTAAACTGTGCCCTTCTGACCATATTCTAAGCAAACTTTTAGCAATTTTTACTCTAAATGACATTTACAGTAAAAACAAAACTCAATACTTTTTGAAATCGAAATTGCTATTATTGTATTATATTTGTTTTTACTTGATTTATTTTATTTTATTACTTATTATAATTATTATTTGCTATTGCTTATTATCATTTTAGGAGATCAAACAAGTCATGAGATAAATTATAGCCGTTGATGTATAGAATACTGATGTCAGTTATGATACGAACAGTTTTCAGTTTCTTTTTATGTGTTTAAAGTTTGAATCCCTAGTGATAATTAATAAAACTGGAATCATAATTTCAGTACAATAATTTTGTTTTCATAACTAATTTGAAAATAATTGCTCAGCAGGCAAGCCAAGCTATTGCATGTGTGAAGTAGCATATGACGACTACAGAATTATTGAAGTTTGCATGCAGCTTCCGTCCTTGCCATATTCACAGTTGTATTTCTGGATTAGAGCAAAACACTTGAGATGAACCTCTTATGCTTGATGAACAATGTCAAAGTGTGCTGACATGTATTATTTGAGTGGCAAAGTAATAAAGTACCTCACTTTATTCTTACTTATTCTGCATCTTGTAATCCATTATAAATTACTTATACACATTTTAACCCCAAAACGAGACATATGTTAGTATTAAGTACCTCAGAAACGAACAATCTCCAGCGCCACTTATCCTTCAAATTACAAAAACTCCTTGAAATACTCTTTAAATCCACTTTAACACAAAACAAGATGGAATGAACATCCAATCATGAATCTACACTGATACATCACATAACCATAGTTATGACAGTGATCATCTATTTCATTTTTCTGAGAGATAAAACAGCTTCGTCATGCATTTGGGATAAAAGTCACAACTACAGTAATCATTCATGTTCATGAATTGTTGATTCTAGAAACATAGACGAAGGATTCAACATGCTTATTATCATTTTAGGAGATCAAACAAGTCATGAGATAAATTATAACCGTTGATGTGTAGAATACCTCCATCATAATTATTATGATAAGATTCAATATTACAAGCATGACAACACACACCAAGTAAGCGTAAAACTATAACAGCGATTTGTGCCCTCCAAACTCACACTTTTCATCGCTCTTCCAGTGAACAAATTTAGGAAAACTAAGCATTCAAAACTTATTCAAAACTCATTTTTGATTAATTTTCACAACTTTTTAGGAAACAAATAACTTTCAGCCATAAAAAGTGTAACTATTAAAATATGCGAATACCGAAGTGTTTAGATATCAGAGTAGTGTTTTTACTAGCTAGCGACATAATTTTGACGAGAACCGCAAAAATGAAAAGGAAATTAACGATGGAAGAATGATTAGTTATTGAACTCAAAAGTTTTGATGAGAATGAGATGAATGATATCCACTAGCTTCATGGGGCCTTTGGAGAATATCTATGAATTAATAATCAATCAGTCAAACTCTAGTTTATTCCCATCTCTTTCTCATTCACAGAACCGCATCAGTAATTTCTGAATAAAACATATTAATTATGGACTTGATATGAAGTTCATTCAGGGAAAAACTACTTCTTTTATACCGGAACTTAATTGCCATTAAAGAATTCAATTTCAACTGCTTAAATTTGAATCAAGAAATAAGCCTCATCAAAATTTTCTACAAATTCTAAACTTTACTGAAACAGACGTGAGTACTAATATCAGAATTGCGTCTGATGAAAAATTCGTCTTCGATATCTCCAAGTAAAGATGAAAAATTCAATATAACAAAGCTGTGTTTGGTTTAAGTATTCCGTATAAATATATATGCATGAAACGATGACAGATGACTTCGTATGGATAAAATAATAAGAATTAGCAAAGGAAAATCTTGAAAGTGCTTTAGCAAGGCTAATTATTCAGGCCAAAGCTCGATATTTTTGGATTTCCTCATGTAATTACTAGTTACTTCAATTAAGAGCACAATTTTAACTGACATCGGCTCATTTAGAATATTTCCAATGGAAAAAGCGGCAAATTTAGACCGCCGATAATAACAACAAAGTATGAAACTAACTAGATATCTTGCAAATTATTCCTAATTAAGAAACTAACTAGATATTCCTAAGTATGAAACTGACTAGATATTTCCTATTCTTACATCTCTCCGGCATGGTCCTGAAAATCATGTCTAATGTTTGCATGAAGAGTATCGGAGTACACACAACACAAGGGATTTCTACTAGCCAGCATTGATCCCTTCCCGCAAATAATAGTTATTATTAATGCTACATATTTGCAGGAAGGGACATCACCCTAGCTCCTAATAAACTGGTCAAAAAACCCAGCTCTATATTTTGCCATACGACTTGGCGACACAATTCCACTGTATTTCCCCTCTATCACTGTATACTGTCTTTAAAAATCTCGGTCAAGAAAAAGATCCCAAGAGTACTGGAACACTAGAGATTCCCATACCAATAAATAATAAAGCGTATTAGAATAAATAACTTTTACATTCTTAATAAAAAGTCTTAAAACCACGAATGACAGTAATCGGCTCCATTTGATCCATACCCATGGACCGACATTCGTATGCAATGGGAAAAATCAAATGCAGAAATTTTCTTCGCTATGAACAAGCAGAGACAAGTAAAATTACCATTTCTGCAACTTCAAAAGAAACATAGCAACATGTAATTCCTACTCCGCTTCTAGAAACAATAACGAGTAAGGTAAGGTGCTAGTAATTACATCACAGATGTCCTCGTAGACCTTTTGTTTTTTTTGCGGTGCTTTTGTCGTAAAGAAATTGTTAATGAGGCGTCTGAAATGTTTTCTTTGATTACAACAAGGAATAAAAGACTAGCGAAGCAACACCTGGTACATTCTCTTCTATAAGATTAGCCATGCTAATACTTCTACATTCAGTCATGCCTTTTCAGAACCTTATTGTATTCAGCAAGCTGAGTGATTGCAAACTGTTAATTTCACAAAGGACAGTAGGAATAATCAGGTCATCAAACAGTCAGTCTACCATAACATTTTCTAGCCTTACAAACCTTAACCAGCTATTATATCATATTATGTGTTCCTTGCAATGACAACAATATCATGTATCCATTTCAAAATGATAAATAAATGACTTCTAACGATTTTCATTACTCCAACTTTATTGGTTACGCAAGACTAAAAAAATAAAAATCAGGCTATCAATCACTAAACCATCAATTAATTAAATCTTGTTGAATGCTACAATATCGACGCTTTGCACCTGAAAATACAAGCAGTAATAAAAGTTCAAATTTCGTTTTTAATGAAACTTCAATTTTGAAAAAAAAAATTTCGAATTTGAGAAAAAATGAAAAATTAACTTTAGAAATAATAACAACATACATGATCTGGTATTTCTTCAATTATTTGTTCAATTAAATTATCCACGGACACTTTTTCATCTTCTACTACGCATATGATCTGTAGAACTTTGATGCCGTAAGCGAGCGGTACCAATTTTGCTAAAAATCATTTATAAGTGAATCTAACAATAAAAAGTTGGAAAAAATTCTTACAAAAAGTTGGATATATAATTAGTTGTTAATTTGATCATATGAGATTGATTCATTTCAAAGAGGATTTCTGAATTACTCGAAAACCATACAATAATGACAAATACTCTACTACCACAAGCAATAAGAGAAAATTATTTCTTACTCGATAAAGCAAATCGAAAGCAAACCGAAGAATCCTGTTTTGTGACTACAATAAATTATATAAACTGACCTCCACCCCAAACAAGGCCATCTTTTTCTATAGATCTTACAAGTTTCTCCATATCTTCCATATTAGTTGTGTCATCCCATGGCTAAATATTACGCATTATACCAACAAACACCATTCATTTTTCATGACAAGTTCTAATATTAGTAAAGAACTTAAAGCTAACTGCTACACTACAGCAGCATTCAGTGCGGTTTGAAAAATGTGAAATGAGCTACACATTCAAAAAATAATCTACACTGCAGACTACAAACCCGAAACACATCGAAATATTACACAGTCATACACGCTAGCTACTAAGCACTCGCTAAATGACTAGTACTTTAACAAGCTGGATCTAACTTACTTTAATATCCATAATTATTGAGGATTTGGCGATGCCTTCCGGTTTCTTAGCTTTATTTTTGGCATATGCTTTCAGTCTTTCCTCTCTGATACGCTGTTTCTCCTCATCTTCTTCATCAGATGATCCAAATAAATCAAAATCTTCACTTTTTGAGGCATCAACTTGCTCTTGTACTTCTTCTGAAGGCTTTTCTTTCCATTCATCAAAACGAACATTATTATTCTGCAAAAATTTATGATCATTTAAACCCAACAAACAGAAATGTACTCTGGAAAAGGAATTTAAACAATCGAAAGTTAGGAAAAAGTTTCAACAGTCAAAGCATAAGATTCGTGTTTCCTTTCCTATCAAAAACTCTGAGTTTATCAACAATATTAATATCTGGAGAAATGAAATATTAGAATGACAAAGCATGACACTTCAGCGTCTTTATTTATACTAAAATGTTTGCTATCATTCAGATTACTGGGCACTTCTACAATATACTTGCAGCAACATGCTCAATAACAAAGAAAGAAAAAGCAAATTTATAAAAAAGACAATTATCGAATACAACTGTGCTAAATTAAAAAAATTTCAAGTCACAGTCATTTCCAGATGTTTCTCAAGGAAACGATTTATCAGCATCAATTTCATCTCTTCATGAAATACGTTACAGAGATTCCTGGACAATGGGATTGACCAACTTTGCCAAACTAAGCGGTAGATACGATTAGGTTTTCCAAGATATGTAGTCCTCAAACAAATAACTTCATTGAATCCGATCAAGCAAAAGCCACAAAGCTCCTCAATCAAAGAGAATAAAATTTTTTCCAATTCTAATACTTTATCAGAATTCAAATAAAGAACAGACAAGTCCCTTTTAAAAAATGGTCTGAACTCGTGAGCTGCTCCTTTGAGTTTTAAAACTTCTTTCTCCAAATTATGAAGTTCATCAAGTTTAGTAACAGCTAAGGCTATTCGGAAAACAAGAGTTTCCGCTCCACATTCCATGTGAAAGGATCGTTCCGAATTTCGATATCCTGAACTGACATATGAGGGGAAATGCTCTCGTTGAAAAATGGAAACCTCTTCAAGAATCAAGTGCTGCTCTGCAGCTATGTAAATAATCTTCCAACTATCCGCTCGATGTTTTGGCAGTTGGGAATAACAGAGACATCTATTTAAAATGACAGCAATAGGATTCAAACCACTTTGTCCTTTCGCCAGAGTAAGATGGAAACGGCCCCCAGATAATATTCTTTCAATACTTACAAATGTTTTTCGCATCAAATTACGACTTTTTCGAATATTAGTTTTGCCACAGTGATGAGGAAAATTCCAAATAATATCATCATAAATACCTGTCCATTCTAATGAAAGTGAACACGCATCAATTGAGAACGAGACTTTAACACGAGGATGATAAGTTCGGAGTTTTTTGATGTTTTCCTGAGCAGATGGATATTTTTTTAAATAGTCAATATAAGTCTCGAAAACAGTTGCATGAATTTCAACTTCAGTGTACAAACGAGCGAATTCAAGACTGAAGGAAAGATCCCCATCGCCCAAAATAAGTATCTTACGTCCAATTCGTGGAAGTTGAAGAAAGAGATAAGTCCTTGACTGCAAATGATACCTAGCTTTAAAAAGTTGGGGTATACCAACCTTAAATGCAAATATATTTCGATAGTGTAGTGCGTTAAAAGGCAAAAACTAGGAAGACTATTTTTTAAAAACAGACTAAGGACAAAAAAGTTAAATAGGATGAAAAAATTACTCATTACAGTTTTTTACGCATCAAATACAAAGTGATAAATTTTGTTCTTTAACATCTTGAATTTATGAAACCTGTAAAGTAAATTGAGAAGATTTGAAATACGAAATATTTAAATTCTTCAGAATAAGTATCACTTTTATTAAATTCGATTGCAAAAACCAATAAATGGATTTTAATAGTAGAAACGACTGATTTTTCTGTTCTTTCTCGAAAACAAAAACGACCAACCTGCTGAACATATTGCAGCAGTTTTTGAAAATCCCTACTTAAGTTTGCAAGTTCAAGACGCATTTCATCACTCATTTTTTTCAACGCTGCAACCTCATTTAGCAAAGCTGAAGCATCATCGTTTCCATCATCTAAATAAAACTACCAGTAAAGTTTGTTTGGGTAGTAAAATAAAACTATTTTAAGCACTGGTGTGAAAAAATAACGAAATATGTAAAATCCTTCAAGTACAAGTACTGAACAGTGCTGAAAATGATTTTAAACTACCGAATATATGCTTGCAAACCATAATTCAAATGTTGCTCTACTTTTACTATAAAGATAAACTGCATAGAAATAGTTCTGTATTTTAAGCTTAATTATAGTATCAGTGCAATGCTGAGAACAAGTATAGCAGTAATCCAACACAAGTATGCGTAATTCATTTGCATTCATAAAGAAACCACATAATTTGAAATACACAACTAGTACCTTCTAATGCTTGCTTCAATGTTTTTTTAGCATCAACAATAGCACTACGCAAACCATCCGAATGAATGGGAGTATCACGATGTTCGCTCTCTAAACTCGTACTCTGTTCGTCCTTAAAACAATGATTTTGGCCTGAAAAATTCTCAAAACTGAAATAAAATAATTGATTAAAGACGTAAACGGGTTCGTGATACAAGTATAGTTTTGTATTTTCTAGATGGAACAAACTAGGTAAGGATATGATCTATTAGTTACTTACACGGCTGAGATAAAATTGAAAAAAAAAGGACAACGTTTTATAAAAACAATAGGTAATGAAAAAAAAGGAACAACTATAGCAAATATGATAGACTAGGTTATATGGTAAGCGTAAGACTCCCTGAGTGGATTACAAATTAGAAAGAAAAATGTTTAATCGTAAACAGAACAGATTTATACTCGAGCTTACTCGGCCTTCTTAACTCAAAAGTACATCCTAGCATGATACAATAAATACGAACCTGGTTTCTCTCTTTGTGATTCATCGTTTGAGCAGTAATGATAAAGCATTTTATCGCCAAAAAACAGCTCATCTGCTGCTTTCAAAGTATACTGGGATGAGAACAATGGTGTTACTTCGCACAGTAAACTTTGAACTGATACCATTTTCCTGCATTAATAAGCATTTTAAATTAAATAAACTAACCCTAAGCAGTAAAGTAAGTCAAAATAAGCCACAAAACTTAGATATTCAAGCCTAGAACAACGTGAACCATATGATAATAAATGCGTTTGCCTCATAAATACTTCCGCTTTCGCTACCTTCGAGAACCACCACCAAAAATCACCAAAACTTATACTCTACTAGCCTAATTTCGTACTTGTTGCATTCGTAATTCAAGAGATTGCATGTAATCACTGTGCAACGAATGTATCACAAGATGAATCGAAAATCAGTTCCCACCTTGAGGGATTAACTTCTTTCAAAAAAACAGTTGGAATTCCGGCACGAAGTTTAGCTGTAAGCAAAAATCCGACTTATATATATATATATGTTATTAGAAAGTTTTTTTGCACATGAAAAATTTCAATTACTTCTAGTTGCAATAAGTTATTCCTGTAAGTTGATATGGGAAAATTTGACTAATTTAAACGTCGGGAATCAGAAATACGAATCATGTGAACTTTCAAATTATATCAACCTAGAAATGTTATTAATGACCTTATTTTTTTGCGTTTATTCCTCCAGTCTCTCAGTCTTAAAATTTATCATTAATAAGGTCATCTTTTTTATTTTTCTCTAGTTCCATCATGGAATAAATCCCATAGAGAGATGAGCTTTGAAAAGTTCATGTTTGAAGTGAAACATGCATGGTTTGGTCGTAATTATTTAAATTTCGAAATGAAATAATTTCCTTTATCAGAATGAAAGGAAGCACGCCTCGTTATGATGATCGTCGATCAATGATTTCTGGTTCTAGCAATGGGAGTAATAGTTTGGCGGAAATTACAGGTCAGCGGTCAACTACTGGGCAACTACGGAGGTATGCTTTTCATTTGAAATTTTATATTTACAATTTGTATGATTGTGCTGAAAATAGAATCTCTATCTATGTAGTTCTTTTTCTCTATACTTAGAAAGGGCCAAGTTATAAGTATTACAAAATATGCTTTAGGTAAAAATGTTTTGATGTTTGGCAACAAAATTCAAATACGTTTAAATCCTATGAATTTCTTCAAATTTTTTCTAAAGTGTTGCTATAAGGCACAAAGGAAGCAGCGTTTATTGACATCAGAGGACTTCGGATAATTTGACATTTACATTTATTTTTATTTGATCTCTTTAAACAATTTACCGTCATTACATAAAACATTTCATTTAATGATTTATAGAAAAATAAGGAATATACTGGGTTCTGGGTTCCAGGTCGGCAAAAGTTCTTTCATTTCCAAAGAAAAATAACGTTGGTGCAAATAAAAATGTTATGTTACTTACAAGTCCTTGAATTATCTTGTTTGCAGGTTTACAGCAGGGGTAAGAAGACCAGGGCAAGCTCGAGAAGCCCGAGAAGCTGTACGAACAGCTATGAGTACGATGAATCCAGTGGTTATTTATTACAGTTTCTTATTTTGATCATGTAGTTCATTACTGTACTGACTCTTAGGGTTTAAGAAATCTAACTAAAGATATACTACAAAATTAATAAAAAAGATATCATGTTTTCAGCTATTTCATACTTTTAAATTTCATTTTATAGCGCAAGCGTCCGCTCTCGGAACCGCTGGATTATGAAAAATTTTTGAGCGAAAATAGCTCAATAATCGAAAATATTAGTAAACGACATATTAGTAAACGAGAGCTACCTTTACTTCCACTTGATAATTTCATGGTACTTGTTCAAATTTTGTTCGAAAACTGTATTCGGGTGTTGTAGCTTATTTTATTCCTGAACTCGTAAATTTTTTGATAACAATGAAAGCTTTTTTGCTCATCGAGTTTTTTCTGTTGTCTGAAAATATTCAGATTTTTTTATAGGAGGCATTACTTCCATCGTTTGAAGACTCAGGGGCAAGTTCGTCAAGCACAAAAAAAAAAGAAGCAAAATGGTTATTGGCGCAAGAAGCCCTTGAATTTTACGATACTCCACAACGAGTCATCCGTTTTAATTATGTGCAGTCTGATGGCGAACACTGTAGTAGTTCTGAGTTAGTTATCAGAAATTCAGTTTTGTTGCTGATTTGCATTTTTAATGAAACCTTGTCAACTCATATTATTACTTGAATTACCTCAATCCAAAGATTGCCGTATTGAGCACAGGATTGATTGATCGCACTTCTAGATGATTAGTAAAAAGAGTTAAGCGGAGAAGTAAGTAATGAAAGTCGATAATTAATTTAAACTGTTTTTGTTTGTTTACATTTCGAACGTATGATAACTTTCAGCAATAATAAGGAGATATAAATCTATTAGCATCATCCGGACATAGGACGGAAGCAATATTTCATGTTAATTATTTTTTATTTTATTGTGCATCATAAATTTTCTACATTGATATTGTTAAAAAATTCTCAAGATTTAATTCAGACAAGACATTGATCTTCATCCACTGGTTTATGAGAGTGATATGGCTTACAATGAGCAGAAAGAGGTTAGGTTCTCAATTATTAATTGTAACTTTCAATCTCATATTTATTAGTCATCGTTGTTTGTATTTCTTTTATTGTGTATTTCAGGATTTAGATCTTCGTCACACTACGGATGTAATTAAAGAAGGATTTTTGTTTATTGTACCTGAAACCAGTCTCTTGGATAATTTCAAGGTGAGTGGCTGAAAAAAGTGATTCAGCATAATGCGCACTAGTGTGCACTGCAGTCTTCAACAGACTACCGGACTTAACTATATATGTAGGAATTTGTTAATAAAAAGAACTCAAAGTATATCACTTGTAGAACTCAAAGAAGCGTTACTGTGTATTAAAAAAGGGGGATGATGGGAAACTTCTGTTGGAAATGCGAAAGTCACAATTTGCGTCATTAATACATTCATCAGTGGTTATTGAGCAAGCGGCATTGTCTACAAGTAAAAAAGGCAGGAAAGTTCTTGAGGTTTGTATTGGAGGTTCTGTTCTTGTAAGTAAAATTTATTGAAATAACTTATAAATAACTTTGTTATTGCTGTTGAATTTTAAATTGAATTGCTGTGTCACTGCTTTTTGTAAGATAAGGCATAATGCTTTTCTGTAAAAGTTAGTGGAGTTAAGAAAGGCTGTTTTGAAGGTATTTGGTTCCGGCTCGGAAAGGCGATCATGGGTTTTAGCAGCTGATTGTGATAATGATTTACCTCGATGGTTAATAGAAATTGATCGCGCTTTAGCTGCCGACTGCAAAGGTTGCCTATTTTATAAACATACCACTAGCTCTGATTTAAGCTTTGAAAGCGAAGGACTGTCGACATTTCATATTTGATTCTGTTTCTACGCATAGAAAAAAGTCATATCTATTATTCTTGATATACCAAATGTCTCGTGAATATTGGCATTCATAAAAATTAGTAATTAATCAAGTTGTTCTGCCGAATCATTCACTCTTCGAAGTAGTAAATGATGGGTAACACGGATATGCATCGTAGATGACAAAGGCTGTTTCTTAAAAAGCGAGTAGGCCGTCGCTGTCCGCCTTTTATTGTATAACAGTGTTTCCTGTCCTCAGACTAATAAAAAAACAGTTCACAGTACGCATATAATTAGGAAAAAATTTTCTGTATATTGTACCTGAATCCAGTTTCTGCTTTGGTTTGTCTATGTATGTAGCTTTAGAAAAATCAAAACATAGGGGTGAACATAATAATCTTCAACAGGATTAATCTATTACAAGACATTAAAATGACGACAAGTGTTAGGTGTGATAAATTGAAATTAGTGAATTTATTAGAAAAAAGTTTCATTTCGTGAGTTTTTTTGCCTGACAACTGCTTTAAAGTTTTCAGTTTGGCAAAATATCAGGTGAAGTTTGTTTTAGACCCGTTGGCTTCAGCTGTTAATTGTGTCGAATCAGACGAATGTTGTATAAAAGAAGTGGATAAGATTAATGCACAGAATACTAGTTCAAGTAAGACTTCCTTTAAGTTGATATTAGTAATATTTTTAGCGTGGTTCATTTAAGCAGATTTTAATCGCGTTTAATTATACTAATTTCAGATGATAACTAATTTTTAAGATACTTTCTATAGTTATGAGTGTAGTGTTATTTTTTCATTCATTCTCCTTTTCCTTTAAGAGGCAACTAGAATAAGCTTTTCGACGGGACAAAGTGCTGCTGCAAAAGCTTTACAGCCACCTGCTGTCAAAAGGCGGTCGTTGTTTGCATTATACTCTGATCTTGATGTTAGTTAAAAACTTTCATTGTTCATTATATTTTGATTCTATTGCTCGCTTATTTCGACTTATGCTTCATCTTTTAGATATCGCCGATGCCAAAAAGTAAAGCAGATTGTTTACTTACAAATATTGCTACGGATAAAGTCACAAGGTCCTCTAAAAAGAAAATCGTAGTGCAATTCGTCGTGGAGTTTCTAAATCTAAATATTGAATTACCAGTTTCCAGTAAAAACTTGCAGCAGGTTCGTTGCTATTGCTTACTTCTAGAAAAATTTACACAAGTTTTGTGGTATCAAAAATTGTTTGTTTATGGAATGTAATCGGTTGAAATTAATTTTGGAAGTTCATCGGAATGTTTTCGAGAAATAGATAATTTTGTCATGAATTCAAGGGAAGGTGTCTGATTCTACAGAGTTCGATCTCATCACATGCGGTTATTTTCAGATCGAACCTTTTTTCGTCAGAACATTTTTGTATGATTCTCGAGCTGGTTCTCGTTTGTCAGAAGAATTTGTAATCGATCCTAACAGCGAGGATTTAATTGCCTCGTTAAAAATTCGAGGCAAGACTGGAGCTGGAAATAATATAGCTAAGAACAGTATATCGGAAAATAATAGAGATATGAATTTATGTTACCAAGTAATTGGTGACAGAAATATGCGGAAGGTTTATTTTTAAGAATTGATTTTCACGAGAGTTTCATTCCTTACTCTTGTCTTACTAAATTAAACATACTGCCTTCATCAAAATCAGAAGCAGTAAATAGATTTGATTCATGACTTGATTCATTTAGTTCAGTCTTTGAAAATTTTTAGTAATGTGATAGTGTTTTGTTTGCTCTTTTTCAATATTAGTTTATATCCTTGTTTGCAATTGTAAAAACTTATTTCCATCCATTTGTTAATTTTGAAAGTGCTACTGGAAGCAAGATTTAATGCATTGTTTGAACTCAGAAAACTGTATAACATATCTAATTTTGTTATCCGTGTTTAATTAATTCTGCACATTTTTAGTTTTTTGTTTCATCTGTAAAAGAATAAAGTGTAGGTGCGATATTCAATAACTAAGCCCCATCGTGATATTTATTTGGTTGTACGTATCGATCGATTACTTTCAATGGATACTTCAGCCGAAATGTACATGAAGACAGTTAATGATACGAAAGGTATTGCAAAGTTGCAAAAAGTTATTCAGCAAGCTTGCTTGAAACCTATTCTTGATAAAATGCCTTTTGCATGGACTGCAAGGTTTGTTTTATCTTTTAGTTTTCTGAAAGGAAAAACTGTACTGCTCAATTTGCTTTTCTCCTTATAATCAGTTTAATTGACTGCTTCAACTCTTATTTGAAGTAATTTTAATATGATCGTTGATCTTGCTTTTGGAAAAAAAACGAAATGAAATCGGAATACTGTAAAAAACTTTACTTGCCTGTGGTAAATTTTCACTAATATTAGCTATGGAATTCGTAGCATGTGTTCATAATATCTTTTTCAACTCTAGAATCATTTTTGATGAATAGATTGTAATTCTCGAGGATATTTTCCATTATTTAGGCCTGTTTTCCAAGAAATGGTGGGATGTAAAACAAAATTGTCAAATGAGATGCAGTTATATCGTTGTGAAGGAAATAGATTAGGAGACAGTGATTTGCAAAAAATTCTTGTTGATTTTGGGCGGTTAGTTCTATTTTCACAGGTTTTCTTAACGTTTTTAATTTTTTTCTCTCTAGCTGTTTTCATTTTCAGGGCAGAGAAATCGGGAAAACTTATTCCATTACCAGCAGCATTTATTACCTTGATTATCGACTTCTCAAATGTTTCGGAATTTCCATGTTTGTAGTCCAATTATCATTAAATGGCAGTCAAACAGAATCTTCAGACTAAGATTGTATAGGGAGTACACACAAAAAATTCTAGCTCTAGTACCAAGAGTGTTATGAACAGACTGCATATTTTCGGCATCGGATTTTTAATAATCAACAAGCTTTCTTTGCACAAGTTTTTACAACCTTTTACTTTTAACTTTATGTATTGCAGTGCTCATTAATCCCAGTTTCGAAATGGTTCATCCATGGAAAGTTGCATTAGATAATCCTGCTTCAGCTTGTTTTGAAGCGCAGTCTTTTAATGATTTTGCAGTTGAACCGTACACAAATCTTTTTAATTTGCTCTATGTTTACCCATTAGCAATTAAATATGATGGTCAAAAAACTTTTAATAAAGCACGTAATATTGTTTGTACTGTACGCTTCATTTCTGCTTCTGAAGGCAGCAGTATGTCTCAAGTACGTTTAATTTTCAAATTTTAAAGAATGCCAATGTGAAGTAAATGGTATCTTTGGTAGTTTCATTCATAGAAAAAACCTAAATAGCTATCAGTTTAAAGCAATAGTCCAGCACTTTGGCTTGTTTTTTTCGTTAATGTCTTGTTCTTTTCTGTTCAAATCATAACAGTGTTTGCATTTCAAAATATTTTCACATTTGTATTTATAGGCGATTTACTGCAGATTTGCACTGCCAACACCATTTGTAACTAGCTTACGTTGCTCAGTTCAGTATCATGAACAAAATCCAGTCTTCAGTGACGAGGTTATAAGTTTATTCATAGTTTTAAATAATTTTTATTCGCTAGGTTTATGTAGTAATTTGCATCTAAGTTGTGCAGGGGATTACTGTCTAGTAGTTGACTTTTTTTAAAACCATATTCGAATTTCAAGTCTGTATTTTTTGTGTTTTTTCTTTTTCAGGAATTTTCGGATGCTAAATGAAACTTAGAACTAATATTCAGTACTGATTTTTTAGATAAAAATTCAATTACCAGTTTCTTTGGATGCAAACGATCATTTATTGTTTTCATTTAGCCATGTCTCGGTTGCAGGAACGACTGGAAATCGATTTCAAAATGAGGTTCATTTCGCGATCGCACAAATTTTCAACCCATTTACTTGTTGATTACATGCATTTTCATCTGAATGAAAATTTTACAATGTGTAGTAAAGAAGTAAATTTGTTTTCTCTAGACAAATTTTTAATACATGATTTTTTCATGATTTAGACTTTTGACACTCCTATTGGATATGCGTGGTTACCGCTTTTGAAGAAAGATCATTTGGCACTTGAACATGATGAACAGGAATTTGCTTTATCGGTTGCAGCCGACTTGCCTTCTGGTTATATTAATTACCAGTCGCTTGGATTTGGGAAGGGTGTAAATAGTTTTTTTGATTACTTGGTGTCAATTAAATTTTTTTTTGAAAAGCAAATTTGAAGAAAAAAAATGTATTGGTTTTCAGCATAATGAGTATTTGAAGCTTTGTGAAACTATTGTTTTCCTTTTTAAGAATTTTTTCTGCATTTTATGAGTAGCATTTTATACATCTGATCACTTTTTTAATAACTTTTTTGTATTTAGCACGTTGGACCATCTATTCGTTGGGTAGATGGTGGTAAACAATTATTTCGGGTACGTTTGCGACTCGTCTCTTCAATATTTACTACGGAAACAAAATTACAAGCTTTTTTCCAAAGTTGTCAAAAGCTTCAACGTTCCGGTATTGTTAGTGATGCATCTTCAAAAACTGGGGTTAGTATTATATATCTTCCGACTAATACAGTATTTATCTTTCAAATGCAACGAAATAAACCGAAAAAAAGAAATTACATAGCATGATATGCGTGTGGTCAATACTACCATTGATTATTAGAATTGCAGTGGAGTTACTTTTCATACACGCATTGTCCATGTTTTTATAATTTTTATGGCTTTCAACTTTCAATGACTAAGTCATGCTTTAATGAGATGTGGCCAGTGGTTGTTGTTTGAAAAATTAAATTTTGCTCAGTTTCAAGTGCTTCATTTTGCGCTTCTTTTACCTTTGTGAGCTGTCTATTTCTTTTTTATTTTTCATCTTAATTTTAGAAAATCAAATATCTTCTGAGTTTCTTTACGGTTACTTTCAACTATAATGTTGTACTAACTTCAATTCTGAATATTTCATAACTTATAAATGGCGCATTGAGTTTTTTTGTTCTACTTACTCTTGTAAGTGCTATGTTTCGAAGAAGCAATAGTTCTTTTCATCTTTTAAGGAATGGTTGTAATTCACAGTTGAGGTCGGACGAATTTTTAATTGCATAATACTGTTGTAGTGCTCCATTCTGCGGGATTCAAATCCGCCAATCAGCAGTACATCTTCCTTTTTTGATTCTCAGCCGATCACACGTTCCTGTTCTCCTGTAGTCGAGAATAGAATTTCAGAGGAGGAGAAAATTTGGCATAACGTAGTACAGAAAACAGAGGTGAGGATCGGTTTGGTTGATAGGGAAAAACAGAGTTCTCTTGACATTTCGACTACTTAGAAAACCTTTCATTTGCCAAAGCTATGATAGCAAATGTTTTGCCCATAGAGAGTTGAGAAATGATGTCAGTGTCAAAGGCATCATTATAATCACTTTTCTAAAATTGCTAACATTCATTTATGCATATGAATCAACCACATTTAATTTTAATGTGATTTAACACGTAATTGTTGAGAGCTTTTAATACAGTGACATTATCTTCTAGTGCTACATTTTCTCACTCATCTATTGTTTATTTCATTGATTATAGCTCTCAAATTTCTACGCAGTACTAATGCTATACATTATATTTTCATTAAAAGTCCTGATTTTCAGTTTTATCTACAGCTACAAATAAGACTCTTTATAGTTTTTGCGAAATTGCTAGAAATGAAGATAATTGAATAAAAGGATTTCATTAGTGACTTATGGACTTATGTTAGTGACTTATGAAGTAAAATTTTTTCTTTAATTCATGTTGATTAGCATTACTTATAGCAGATACGTAAGAGACATTGTTTGGATCTGACTTTCAGTTAGGCATCAGTTAAAATGATATTTTCCTATTTGTCGTTAATTTAAAAAAGTTGAATTTTTTTGAAATAAAGGACGACAACATGAGAATATTGCAGAAGCATGTGCATGTTAGCTTTACCTTTTTTTTTTTTTAATTTGAAGAGGATTATAGGGTTTTGGATGCAAATTCAGTTAAATTAAGTTGTGTAAAGTATCAAAACAAAAATTTTTTTACTGTCGGTGTGAAAAAGATTTTTTTGGATGACAAACTATTCTAAATTTCAGGCTCTACTGAACGTAGAAATTGAACGAATGATTCCATTTTTGCCCATAACTTTGAATCGATTGCTTTCACTGTTATCAGTTTCGTCTACTGATGAAATGGCATTTCAGACTTTAGGGTTGAATATTTTTATTCAGTATAATTATGATGTTTATTGAAAACTTTAAAGTTCTTTCAAATCAGATTTTAGTGCTGCGCGATAAATTGCTCTCAGTGGTAGTTCAAAGTTAAAAACAAACAAAGGATTGCGTAAATAAACATTATTTTCTTAAATATTATTTTTTTCTTGATTATTGCAGTGCATTGATTGGGATTGCAGACAAAATCACAGGAGCAAATCAGGATCATCTTCTGAGTTCATTTGTTATTTATCATTTTCGATCAGCAACACTGAAAAACAGATCAGATCTCGTAGATGAAACTGTGCATTCAGCATTATGCAAGCACATCACATCTTATGTGAGTTCTGCAAGCTGTTATGGAATATCTTGAATATTCAAAAATTCACTTTATTAGGATGATGTCATTCTAACTATTCTTAAAATGTTTCAATTTCATTTCAGATTGAAAGCATTCAAATGAGTGATGATTTGCTGGCATCAGCGTTTCGACAACTTTGGTTCCTTTTTGTAATTGCTGCTAAAAGCATGGCATTATGGCTGATTGATTCTGGTCTATATAAAGTATTTTTTTTATTAATACGGGTTTGAAATGTTGTAATAAATAAATTCTCTCTTTTGGTATTCAGTAATATATCTCGTTGCTTTCAGCATGATGTCTTCAAGGCTCCTCGAGGAAATCGCTTTTCATCTGAACTGGTACTTCGAATGGAGACTTTAGTTGATAAAACTGTATCGCTAATAATAGCAAAACATCGGGATCTTCCCCAAGAATGTCGATTGGCAAATGCAGCTTTGGCTTATTTTTTAAGAGTGATATTTTACTTCATTTACCAATTTATTAAACAAATATTTCTGAGATGAAAATTTCATTTTATTCATTACCAGTAATTCTGTTGGCATCAAATATTTATTTGAGCTATGCATTGCTTGCAAGTATTTCAGTACTGTCTGAGTTTTGTGAATCGAGGATTAGTGTTCACGTGGATTCATCACAGTGTTGAAAGCATGGATGAGAGTGGTTCAAGGGTATGAGTATTTTTAAATGAGTAGAAATATTTTTGTCCCTATTTATGTGTTCAAAAATTAATTATAAATTTTTTCCACTCCATTCACTTCTCAAAACAGTTGTAGATCTTAACAAGGTTTCAACAGATATTTTATAATTCGATAGTCCCTGATATTGTTCTTAGCGATTCTTAGTTGTATTAGGCACGAAGTTAATAAAAAATAGAAGTCTTAATGGAATCTATGCTAAGATTATTCAGATCTCTTCAAATATTTTCTTGAATTTGCTTTATTTTGTCTTATAAGACAGAAATACTTTCATTGCATTTGTAACTTTGCTTCTAGACAGTTCTCGATTACAAGTTGGATTTGCTACATGTACTTGGCAGTCATGAGCACTGGATACCATTATGCTTACCGTTCGTATGTGATGCTTCTGGAAATGTTTGCGAAAAATACGATATGAGTACAGACTACATGAGTATGTTTTATTAGCAAAATGTTTGTATGGAATTTAACAGATTTATTTTGCTTAATTACGTTACTTATTTGACTTAAATTTAATTACTTTGTCCTCAATTATTTTCATAATAACGATCTTTTAATGTTCAGAGATTTGTATTATCACCATTTCTATCGTCCTAATGTTTATTTTACTGACTGCTGATATCATTGCTGTGTTGTAGTTGGCTGCACTAATATTGTTATCTATTTTCAGAATAGCGTCATAATAATACTTCTAAAATAAGTCGCAAAAGTATTCCTCAAGTTCTTGGCAATTTTTTAGACAATATTTTTGTTTTATTTGTTTTTGAGACATTATTATGACGCTAGTATACATACAGATTACAACTGAGCCAATGCAGCTAAAAATTGGATAAAAATAAAATTAGAAATCAGAAACAGCGAATGAATAATGCGTAGTTTAAAAGATCAGCGCAAAGTCTTAAACTATACATCTGCATATCATTATGACGTATGGATTTTAGGCAAACAATGTTCAGACGAGTTCATACTCTCTACTTCGTATTGCAAGAACCATTTTCTTGTTGGTTTGCTTTTTCAAGAATTGGATGCTTCATTGCGAGGACCCCGAAATCATCGGAAAAGAGTTATTGCCTTATTAAGGAACTTGCTTGCAAAGCATGCTGATGATAAACGTTATTCTTATGCGGTTAGTGAATTGATCCTTTTTCATAGACAAATTTTTATTTGTCTAATTTCAGTTTTGATTCACATTATTTAAGACTTTTCTTTGTTCATATTTTTCATAAATATTCAGTCAGCAAAAGTCCTTGGCGATTTTTTTGCAAATAATTTTTTTTCCAGTATGCTCAAAGTTGCATAGCCTCATTGTATTGCCCTTTGATAAGTCTGGTACTGGACAATTTGGCAGAGCTTGAATCAGCCGTCAAAGCAGATTCCATAAGTATTTCACCAACTGGTGGTAATCTTACTTGTGTAGAGCCGTTTTTTTTCACTTCAGTTGTTTTTATTTTCATTTGCTTTTTATTTTCAATTAGTCTGCTTTAGATGTTATGACTTTGTAGGATTAATTCTTGTAATGACATTTGAAAACAAAATTTTCACTGCATTTCCAGTGTCAGGCATTATTTCGGATTTTTTCATCTCTTGCACAAAGTAATGAAAAATTTAATATTTGTGCAGCCTTTGTAACATTGTGTGATAAAATTAAGCTCATTTTAGATTGTATCATTTCAATTGTAGCGCTAGAGTCACAATTCTATTTTATTATTACTCTCCGAACATTATCGATCATATTAGAACTCATTATTTTTACAGATTCTCGGCAGTGCACTCGGTCATCATCTATCGAGCGTTCTTCGTTTACATCGACTCAAGGACTATTAACAAAAATGGGAGGTTCTTTGAAAAGCGGTCTGTCTTTTCAACTTCTTGCAGAAAAAGTAAACCCACATTCACCAGCTCCATGCATTTCAGGATTAATGGAAAAACTAGACCGGGTGTGTATTGTTTTTGAACCATGTTTAAAAAGTTATGGAATAAATTGATTTCGCTCGTTCAGAAGCGAAAATAATTTTACAGTAAAAATCATTTGCCTAGTACAGTTATCAAATAACCCCAAATATTTTGGTTTTTAATTGAAAGAAAATGGCTTCTCAGCATGCTATCTTTCGAAATTCCAAAATACAGAGAAATCAAAATTTTCAGAATGAATCACGAGATTTGATCTTATGTACACTTTACCTGTTATATTTTCTACCACGTGAAATTTTGGCAGTAATGATATCTAGCTATCAGTCAAATGGATCGACATGTAATTTCATCTCGTTGTTGCGTGTCGCTTTGGATAACTTCAAGTATCATGGCAGAAATTTTACTATTCAGCAGACAGCCACTAGGTCTTTTTTAGTCATTTTGATAAGATTGGTAGTTTTTCATAAGCTTATTTATCAACATTTTGATAATGACGAATTTCGGATGCTTTCTTCTAAAAGAGTTAGTATCTGATCCCTATTACAGACCTATCAAATTACTTTAATCACTTGTTTTTTTCTAGTATCGTTTGACTGAAGAATATGCCAAGATTTTTTAGAATACGAAGTACTCGAAAAACAATGATGATATTACCTCGCTCAAGTTCTTCAACAGCAATTTTTGCCAAAAACTCAACTGCTGTGGGTGAATTATCATCGAGTGGCCTCAATTCTCCTGTTATAGGTACTTTTGTAACCAAAATTTATTCTTGTTTCATCCTTTTTCTTTGAATTTTCATAAAGTTTTGTGAAACCATCAATTTCAAGAGCAGTTACCAATAAAATCGACCATTGAAGCGGAAGATGCGACACCATTCAGTGCATTACAAGAGTCAAATTTAACTCAGGAGATAGCTCTCATAATTCTAGAAACTATCCAGGCTTTAGCTCAACATGTTTCAGTACGTCTATTTCGTTGTTAAATTTTTTTCAGAATAATTCAAGAATTTCTTCTTGCTTTTTCCTGATTCTCATAAGTACATGATAATGACAGCAGCGGTAATGTAAAATATGGCATATTTTTCGTAATTTTTATTATTCCTAAATATTATTTGAGGATACTGTTGAAAATTCGGCAGATCTTGATGGGACTAAAATTTTCCAGCAAATGCTTCGAGTATTATTATCACTTCTAGATAGTTGTTGGCCGGAAGCAGTGCGACATCATGCCCTTGCTGCTCTCGCTGTTTTTATTAGCTTGGTAGAAATCTATGCAAAATTTAATTACGTATCTTGATTTAGAACGCAATAGAATAAAATGAACTATCTTTTTCTTATTTTTGCGGTTATTTTAACGAAAATGCATAGTCATTTTGGAGCTTTTTATTTTGAAATCATTAATGGTTACCCAACATGTTGCATATTATCAGAAAAATGAGATATCAACATCTTATATACAATGTCAGTACTAAGATTCAGTCTGAAGAAGCCATAAATTTTTAATTACAGTTTCGTTATCAGTTTTTTAAAAGTGGCCCACTTGATGGTTTATCTTTGCTTATTGAATCACTTCTGTTGCAAATGAATAGTCGACTTCCTAAAATTCAAAATGCTGCAGTAGCATTATTGTATTTTGTCTTGAAAAATGGTTATGACTGCTTTCCTTCAACAGGTATTTTTATGAGTATTTTAAGGTTAAAATGTGTGGGCAGATTAATGCATGCATGAAACGCTTATATTATGTATTTCACTCTTTTTTTATAAATTGTAAACTCTAGTACAAGCTAATTTTTGTATCAAGCAGTGCAGAAAATACTAGGTTCTATGTGAGTTCGTTAATTTTAGAAAAAAAAATCATGTGCAGGATAGACTTGTCTTTTTTGACATTCTTGTTTTTTTAATCTTATTTTTCTGGCAATAACAGTGCGCTGTTCTGCAGAATTTTTTCTTGCTAGTCGAAAACGAGCAAATTTGCCAAAAGACCTCGATATGCAGAACCTTGGCAGACCTGGTGCACAGACAGGAGTAGCTTTGGCCAGGTCCTTTTGTTTTTTCGCAATACTGGTGGTTTACAATATTTGGATTTCCGCAAAAGGAATAAATTTTAATGCTTACAGTTTTGGTAGAAATCGTGATGTTGTAAATTGCAAATAAAATTATATTCTGTTATTTTAGATGGTTTACTAATTTCGAAATGTGATTATCAAAACTAAATGAAATGCTAATTCTTGAGAAATTTCTTAGTTCTCATTATTCTTTGTGATTTTGGACTGTGTTTCAGGCTACTGGGGCAGAAGATATCTCTTGCTAATGAAAGTCGGTTTGAACATGGACTAGATATGTTGGAGTTATTGGTGAAACCTCTATCTGGGATCAGACCAACTACTTTTGAACGTGGTGTTATCGTATGCGTTTTATTCTACTATTTTTCGAATTCTTTAAAGTTGGGAAAGGATTTATTGCTTCTTTTGTATGGTGCCTTAACCCTATTCATTTATTGATGTTTTTGGTTAGTGTAGTTTTAACCTGTTATTGAATATTCAAAAAATGAAGAAATCTTCAAATTTTATCAATTTTATCAGTTTTAATAAAATTTTAAATTTAATTCAGCAGCACAGATGTTTTCTAGAATTCTCTATTATCGGTACTATTTTAGGAACTAATCACTCAGCTGCGCGGTGTGCTGTCGGCAACCAGTGCTCTTTCAAAAGCTGTTGATGATCCAGTAAATAATGAAATATTTGAAATAATTTCAGAGCACTACTTATTGCATGTTCACTAAAATGCTATAGATAATTTAAGTAGCGTGACTGTTTTTATTCTCATTATCAGTGCTTTTATAGTTATCGCTTCTCATTCACAAGAAAGTCAAGTGGCTATTATTCTAATTGATTGATTACATTGACCTATTTACTTAAGATTCGATTGGCAGACTTACATGTTCAACTAGCTGATAGTTATCGTGGATCAGCAGCGCTAAGAAGTGCATGGTTTGAAACTCTTGCTGAAGCACATATTCGTGAGCGCTGGTTTTCTGAAGCAGCTGTTTGTGAAGCTCATATAATTGCGATTATTGGTCGCGAACTCATTATCAATGGTTCATATAATTTAAAAAATATCTGTCTTTATGTTTTGAAATTGTGATAAATGTGATTCAGTTGGCATTTTTTGTTGAATTCTGTATTTTCAGGATGCACAAAAATCAACTGGGATTTATTGTCTTGCATTAATAATTCGATAGCTAGAGAAGAAACCGTCAATGATGTCGATTCAGAAATTATACAGCATGGCGGATTCAGCTTGGTCAGTCTATTTTTGTTCCTTTCATGTCTGCAGTCATGTTATTCTTTGCATTCATATTTTTCAGGACACTTTTACTAGTAAAGTTGAAAAGCTGGTACAAACACTAATCATGGCTGAAAGATATGAGGCAGTCGGGCCAATTTGTCGTTTAGCAATTCCTATATATGAAGAACTCAAAAACTATCGTGTAACTACTCTATTATTTTGAATTTTTGCAAACATTAATTTATTTCAAATTTTCTAAAAAATCGTTTATAAACAGCAATGTATTATTTTACTAGGCTTTGGTTAATCTATACGCTGAGTTGCAACAAGCATTTTCATTAGCGGATCAAATGAAAGTCAGTGGCAAGCGACGTCTTGGAACATATTTCAAAGTGTTTTTTTACGGGCCAGCGCATTTCAAGTGCTTATTTTACTATCCTCATTCTTGGCAATTCATAAATTCATAGTTACTATTTTTGAAAAGAAGTATTTTTCGTTCGATTAATAGTTCGGACTATTCCTTATTATTTTGATTTTCAGAGTCTTTTCATCTCGAATCTACTTTATTTCAGATGTCACCATGTTTTAGACTAATTATTGTAACTTTAGGGAACAACATAATACGGAGTGGATTTATCGTGAAGCAGGTCATACTTCCTTAGCAGAAGCTTGTGAACGTATGGTACACGCATGCCGCTGTGCCCTTGGCCATGATCGCATACAGATTATTACAGAAAAAGATGTATCGCTTACATTCATAAACTCATAGTTACTATTTTTGAGAAGAAATATTTTTGCATTTTCGAAATTCTAGTTTCAATCACCAAATAATGCTTTGAAATTCATCATTGGAACTCTAAGTATTAGTTTGCTGTTGTGGCATCACAGTTTTTTACACATTTATGAATTCTCGGGTAGCTTACAGTGTTCAACGCAATCTGGTGCCGAAAATATTGCTTTAAAATTATGAATCAAAAACATTTTATTTGTTTTAGATGAACAAGTCATTTGATGAAATGATAGCATATGTACAGATGACTCATGTTGAGCCATCTATTGCTAATCATGATATTAGCAGTTATGAAGCACATACAAATGTAAGGGATTTCGTTCATGAAGTTGCGATTATTGACGAAAATGTACCGGCCGATTCACCGCTAGTTGCACGACAAGCTCTTAAGCGCATTTTTATTACAGGTAAATTCTTTGGAGAAGCGATAAAAACTGCAGTATTATCCATTATTGCTCTATTTTTATTTAACGGATTGGATGCATAAGTATCTTAGGGATCTAACTTTGAAGATCGTGAATTCTATTCTTTTGCTTTGGAGTTACTTCCCAGTTGTGAAATCCAGAAGTTTGCGAGTTTTTAGTCGAAGATAGTTTCCCAAGTACTCGACGTCGTTCACGAGTCATTAAAAAAACGGAAAGTTTTTTATCACCTTTGGAATTTGCTTGTGAGAAATTACTTTTCAAATCGATGCAGTTAAACCGTGCAGTTTCTTCCGCCAGAGACCCACATAAACGTTTGGACATAAAAGGACTCCAGCTACTGCTACAAGGCGCAGTTCTACCAACCGTTAGCCTGATTTATTTTTTTTATTTACAGAATTTCCAACGTTTTTGCAATTCAGAAACCAATTTCATGACATTATTTTAAATACCTTGTAATTAAAAATATGATGCAACATTGTTCAAGCTTCATTAACGTTATCTTGTTCACTTTGATTACTGAGATGGAAATTTTAAAGGTGAATATTGGCCCTCTAGCTTATGCAGAAGCATTTACAGAGCTATCACAAATAGACCATTATGGTCTCAGTCATGTCGAAGATTTGGCTAATGCTTTCAGGTTTCTATAGAATTTTTAGTAGAATTAAAAAGTTGTAAGCTGATTTAGTTTTCTACTAACTTTTTTTAGTGATAAAATACTTAGAGTCATGTATATATATTGGTGATAGCAGTTGCTCTCAGATTCTTGATCTTGAGTTTAACAAATCATTGAAATCTTAATTAAATTAGCGCAGTTGATTCTTTTAGATCCCTTGTACTCGCTTGCGCAGAAGCTTTGAAGGTAAATGAAGCAGTGATTGGTGAAGATCAGGTTGCATATCATAATATGTTAAAAGATGCATTTGCTTCGATGATTTGCAGACTTCATCGTTGTTTTGGAAACATGGTTTGCATTTTAGTTGCAGCTTTGTGAATGGAATAATTGGATCTAAGAGAACTTTGTGACGTACTTTGTATTTTTTGCAGTTCGTGCTTGATGATGACCGACCTGACGACTTGTCTTTCTCTTCAGAAGAAATCATTTCAAGGAATTCAATGCACATATTGGACTCAATTGGTGGAACAGATAGCTGATGTGTAACGGAAAAAATCACATGGCTGTTTTTGCTGTTGTCCGTCAAACTATGACTAGGCTTACTATTGTATGTTCAAAGTAGATTAGACAATATTTGTAGCATTTCCGGACTTAGCCAAAGCTTATTTATTTTCCCACAAACATCCTCTCAAATTAATAAACTGCCGACTCATGAGTGTCGCATAGGAATTAAATTCAGGAGCTTAATCACATGCACCCCGTTCTACATCACGTTCATACATTTCGAAGTACGCTTACCACCTTTCTACCTGCACTCTCCGGCCTTATTTTATTAGCTGACATTTCTTGCGCATGTCTTCAAGAATTTTTGATGGACAAGCAAAATTTCAAAAAATTTTTCAAGGTTAGTTGTCTACTTTTTCACAGTTTAGAGAAGAGAATCATCAAACATTACTTGCCACTAGTTGGAAAAAATTACTGATGTATAAAAAAGTAAATTATCGTGTATTTCTATGATCAGGTATAACAAGAAATAATCCGGCTACTTCAAGGCATTGATGAACACTACTCTTCTTTAGTGAAAAATTCCATAACTGCAAATGTAAAAACGTATATGAATGACTAATACTATCTTCAGTGATTCCGTGAACTATAAATTTGTTGTTCTGCTATGGTATACTGAACAATTTGTTCTGATAATCAATAGAAGGACCCAAGGTTAAAAAAATTTGATTCTATGAGTGATAGTCTTCTGATCTACTTCTCACAATTTTTAATGGACAGGTAAAATTTCAAAAAATTTCTCAAGGTTAGTATAACAGTTTTCCCGAGACAAACTCACATGGTATGTGTCATTTCACTATACAGATATTATGTTTTAATGTCTTCAAAACAGTTACAATAGTGTTATATTTTAATCAAAGTCGAAACCAGTAGTGAATAAAAAAACTCAGTTTTCCCACATAATCCATTTTTTCTTTAGCATTCATGATCAGATACACTAAGAAAATATTTTTATTAGAAGAGTCAGCAACGTGCACCAATCGTTCACCTTACTGTGTTCCACCAGTTCCGTAATCCTTCCAACAGATAATTACCTTTATATGGATTAGTAAAAATTGTTTCAACGAAGGATGAAACGAACAAAGTACCTTTATCTGAAAACAAATTTTCATATGCATCTATATCGTCACTTATATATTTGCACGCTGTATGTATTTATCTGAAAATTTTATGCCCACGCACTAAAAAATGTCATCCTCACTTGTATGCAATTCCTACGTAGTGAATGAAAATTCAAAATTTTATTGTAAATTCAAAAATCTAAGATCAAAAAAGACTGGCTCTCTCAGGAACTTCAAAATGTGCAATGAAAGCATAACTCACCGCCAATAAACATTATCAGGTCAGCCAAAATCAAGCCAAATATCCTTAACAGAAGCCATATGTAGTAGACAAAATAATTGACAGTTTCCGCTGCATATTGCTTGTAAAAAATCATGAAATCTTCAAGCTGCAAAAATTAATAAAAGTCATAATATCGAAAAGTTTAGTGATGAAATTGTGCAATTTCAGCGAAATTAAGGTGCACTATAAAAGCATAAACATGAAGTACACACTAAATTCCTATTTCCGTAATTTTTTGATCGAGTTATTTTACACTAGATCAAAATGTAAAGAGTGCGGATTGAACACTTTAGAGTGTGAACACACGATTCTTTCAGTAAAATTAATTACTACCAAAACATTTACCTTACATAATGCATAACCGTGAACTAATAAGGCTAGCGAAAGCACTTTCATATAAATTGAATGAAAATAGCCTTTAGCAGAAGCAATCAAATCATTTTGTTCGCCGAGTTCTCTCCAAGCCGTACCGATAGATTCAATGTATGACTCCATCAACGATGAAACCGCAAAGAAATAATTATTGAAAATACTTGATGGCAGCTGAAATTACTTTTCACTCATACTTTAAAGCTTGACCCAAGTAATAATAACTCAATTTTTCCATTAATTTTTTTAAATGAAACTCTTCGTTACTAATAAGATTATTATTAATTGAGCTACATATAAAACGATTTTTAAACTAAAACTTTTCAATAAACGAATTTCAACATACTGTATGTTCTGTTAATAATGTTTGCCAATCTTCACAAAAAGGCTTCAATTGTGGAAACAATTGTCGAGAGTTAAAGCAATTAAACATTAATAAACCAGTGGCAAAAGTGAACGAAATCAGTGAAGCACAGAACAAGATCACAAAAAATCTCCACAGAAACGTGAAAACTGAACGACCGAAAATATGCTTGAGGTTAAGTGACATGGATTCATACTATCTATACATATCATTTTGAATTTTTGATTAGTGCTAGTGCATTATATTATTATCGAAAATCTTACTACTAAATTATTAATATTTAAGAAAATGATAAAAAGAGAAACAAATCAACAAACCACCGCTTGAATTTCTCTTCCCTTTCTTCTTGTTTTTAATATTTTTCTGCTCATTTATCTTCGGCACCTTCTGAGATCCTAAAATTGAAACTTTAAAAGCAATGTGGACAATAACTGCTAGTGAATATATATATTCACTTTGTTACCGTTTCGTTCAATTTGCTTGGCCACTACTTCTAATTGCTCATTTAACGATTCTGGAAGTTTCTGTTTCTTCTTCTTAATTTTATCTCTGTTAACGATTGGTTCATGAATAGTTTTTTCACTGTTCTGAAATTCTGAAAAAAACCGTAACTGTATATCAACTTCAAATTTTAATCTGCTTTCCCTTTTTAAAATTGCTCAATAAACTCTATAAATGTGCTTTCTTAGATGAGATAATATAAGTATTTATAGGTACTCTTATACAAATGAAATTCCAGCAAGTTAGAGGAAAAAATTTGACTCAATTCCACGTAATTTTGTCTACGGTAAAAATTATGAATAAATGAAGTACTTTTTGCGACCATATTTTGTTGTTCACGAGGTTGGTCCTTCCTAGCAGCTCGATGCTGCATAAGCTGTACAACATTTATAGCAGCTTGTTTGCAACCCTTGTCATCTGAACAATCACCTGCTGCTTTCGACAACTCTGCTCGCAATGGATTATCCTTCAGATCTAGCCATTTTAATGACACTAATTCACCGAAAGATAATGGCAGTTCCTGCAAAACATTCTGCCCCATAACAGCAACTAGTTTCTATGCGTTCATAATTAATGAAAAAGCACCTAGGCTGCAGATATCTTCAGTTTCCAGTTATTTTACCTTAATATTGTTCTTATACAAGTCAAGATGAACGAGGTTGATCAATTTGCCAAAGTCTTCAGGAAGTTGAACAATTTGATTCTTGCTGAGATCCAATTTAGTAACATGTATTAGAGAGCAAAACTCTACTGGCACTACAGATATCAAGTTATTCGAAAAGTCGAAATGAGTCGCACGTTGAATCTTACTCTAAAAATGATGAATACGAAAAAAAAAAACTGAAACTATTTGCTGCAAAATACTAAAGCATTCAGCGTGCAGTGATAAATTCTTTTAAAAGCACACTATTTAAAAGGAAAAATTAAATGGTATTTCGTAAACTGATAACAAAACTAACCAAAGCTTTAACTGGTATTTTCACTAACTGACGCATGCTTAAATCTAAATTATTTCCATTCAAAAGTGCTTTCAGTTTCTTCAAAGAAAGTTCCACTGCCATTGTATTCTATGCAGCACAAATATGTTATATGCAACATTTATTAATGAATATGCATTTTAAGTTTGAAACGATCACTGTATTTATATCAATAAATAACAAAGCCGAATTATAACCAAATTTAGCTAAAGAGTTTACATGACTGTTTTTTTTACTGGCATAATAGAATATAATAAATAATACATAAAAACTTCCTTAGCTACTGGATAAAATACAAATACCTGGTGATGTAGGCAAGTATCAAAGGTATTTGTAACAGATATAAAAAATGATTTACATTGTAAAGCAATGATTAACTCACTCAAAATTAAAGAATTATGAAAATATCAATTAGCATCTATTTCTTGGTGTAAAATACCGGGAAAACAGCATCATCGCGGTCATTCTAACTACCATACAAATAAAACCATATTACTAACTGTTTGCCTCAATAAATTGCAGTGAAAAGACATCTGATCATGATAAATACCTAGTATGGACGAAACAACAGTAATGTAAGGTACCAAAGGTAAATTCAAGAAATTGAACGCAACGAGCCGTCTGGTACTACGAAAAATTTTCAAACTTCTTTCAGACAAAAGTTCTCATCAAATCTCTCACTTTAAATCTCCCTAATGAATATTTAAATACGTAAATTGTATGAATAACCACGCAATACAACTAATGGACGACAACTGCATTACATCTGCAGTTCAAAACTGATTTGGAAGAGACTCAGATTTTATACCTGCCCAAAATGCAACTGAAATATCCCGCGAGCAAGTTAGATTTGTTACTTAAACATCACCTTGCAATGTCTTTATATTCATCCAGACGATCTATTTTCTTCCTTCTTGTGTTAGAATAGTTCATTCAAATTCTGACTAAATTTTTAGTTTCTACCATCCACTCATTTTCAAGTATTAATTTTTTTCAGTAATATCAGTGCTCATTCGCATCACATTACAAATATTGACATTTTTTAGTGACACAAAGTACCGAAGTAAGTCAGTGATTTGTCAGTGATAAACAGCAGGATTAGTAGATCACTCATGAAATGCACAATTCACACGTTTTGAAAAATGGATTTATCGAGTAGCTCCACAAGGTGCGATTGCTTCTTGCCGGTCATCGGGTGGAAAGATAGAATCGAAGAACTTTTCAAGCACTCCACAAATTGGTCGTGAAGTGACATACCAAAAGCTGTTATTATTCCAGCTTGCTTCTTCAATTCCTTTCGCGGTACTTATTGTACAGTCAGGCGGTAGCATCTCCAGTAGTTCACTTTCTGATATCATGCAGGCTGTATTTGTATCTGCAAAGCTACTTTATTTTCTTTAGTGAGAGATTATTCAAGTATGAATTTGAATTCTTTTAGTTGAATTCTTTTTTGGACTGATACTGTGAGAGAGCATGCACTGGTATCGAATGATATTAATCTCAATTCCTGGCCATAGTTTGGAATTTGAAATTTAGCAGTAAATAGTAAAACGTTTGCTTATAGCTAACAATAGAATGACAGCTACTAGCTACATGCTGAATACTGTCTTTAGTTATTATATTCAATTTTATTGATTAAATAATTCTTCCGATTTTTTCACCCAGTGAATACAAATGCCGAAGCAAAAATCGGATTCTGTAGTAGAGGGCTTTTAAATATTCCTGCCTTACTAACTATATATGGGAAAAAATTATCGTCATAAATTAGACAAGTTTACCGCTATCAATTTGATGTGCAGTAACAGTGTCAGAATCATCAACCGTCAATACGGGATATTGTTGCGCTTGAATTATTAGAGCCATACAGGGAAGATCCAGAACCGTCTGAATTGTTATTTTTTTAGATTACTTAAAGAATATTGGGGTTTTCTAAATGACTAATTTTGATCAGAAATGTAAATGTTCATTTCTAATTGTGTGAGAGCTAATTATTTCTTTCGAATCTAACATTTTATTTCTTCTTCCTGAAATATTCAAAACTTTTATTTTCAAAAGGGGATAGAAAGATGACATATTATATCTGTAAGTATATTATTGCTATATTCACGTAAAAATTTCACTTTGTCATTTATCACAAAAAGGAATGTACAGTACTCAATAGTTTATTTTCAATAGTGTTTTGTTTACAATTATTACAAAGAATTTTTGCAGTAAAATTATAGGTGTTATTGTAATCAAAGTAGTGTGTACTGTACTATCATTCGTCATGCTTTGTTTCCGTGAAAAAAAAATGTAAAATGGATGGAAGACTTGCAGATTTGTCGAATTAATCTGTCATTTTCAATTATACCTCCAGAGGAGTAAAGCCTTTGCTTGTTTTGATTTTCAGTGTTTGAGCAAGTTGGTTGTGTGATTCCTTAGATTCGTCTGTAGGTGACAGAAACCAGCGGCGACAATCAGCTTCAGTTTTTCTATTGACAGTACGGCAATAAATTTTCAACGTTTGTTTCTGAAAAATTGTAGAATCTTTATTGCTGTTGTTAAGATCTAAACGATTATGTTGTATTAACAATAAAAATTTTGCACGAACTTTATTCTCGTAAAATTTAATATCGTCAAATTATCGTGATTTTGAGATACATTAAGTCAAGTATAATGTCAAATGGGTAAAACAAAGTAGAGAGTATGCGTGTGCCACGTGGTAATGCTTGCAGTTTTTAGGTGTATTCGTAATAACATGATTTATGAATGACTTGATGTGAATTTATTATTCATGTATCTTTCAAGACGAAAAAGAAATAGTGTCGCTTAAGCGACTTTAAATAAAATAAGTAATTATGAGGTTCTTTCTAAAAATTTTCAAAGTCATCACCAATGCTTTTTATCACTGTACTAAAGAATATATTTCAGAATTTGGGCCTAAATTTTTGTGAAACATTTAAATTCGAGTTACGGTTTAACACTACCGATGCATTTTTTGCGCTATTAAAGCGCAGCAAAACCGACTGAGTATGCCCAGCACGAAGAAATCCTTGACTTGGTTCTGGTACCAATGCCGCGCTATTTGTTCGCAGCTGAAATATCGCGTAAATATTACGTAAATCAAAATTCTTACCTAATTACTACGAATAATTTCTGAAGAATCATGCACAAACGTTTATAATCACTCACTGATGAGTGAGGACTGTAGATCATTTGATTAAAAAACGAGATATCAAGTTCATATAATTGGTGCTATGTTGTGTGCGTTGTTAAATTATCAGAATTACTAAATTAATTTCAAAGGTTCAAAGTGCAAGAAGAAAGCACTGTTTATATTTTCTGCATCTACTTGATTCCGTACTAATTCTTTGATCTCTCATACTACATAAATATGTCGTAGAATATTCTCTGCTTGAATTTATTTCAATTGTTTGTTCTTCATCGCTTCTGTACCTTTACAGCAAAATCCATTCTGGTAGCATTGCGAAGAAGTAAGCGTCGGACTACTAGTTTGTTTGCTGTCGGGAAAATAATTTCTTTAGGGTATGACATGATTTCTGCAAACAGAAAATTTCATACTTCAATTTTGTATACCATTACTTCTTTGAAAACAATAATAATAATTTTATCCTCATCTCTCTAAAAATCAAGTGATCAAAATTATTATACGTATCACTTCTGATCACATAATTTCCGTTTACTTAATCTTTTATGTATTAAAAGAATGATGGAGAATGTTGATTTTAAAACAATTAGTTCCTTACAGAATGCTGAATGTTCCAAAATATACCTTATGTAATGGCCTATCCAGTCATTCAAGAACTCACCGTAGCATATGTGTTAAAAGATATCAATGAATGATATTTACTGACTTCTCACCTTTAATTATTAGTAAAATTTTCCTATTTTTAGAAATAAATTCTGAATTTTTTTCATAAATTTACTGCTTGTATTCATTGTATAATTTTTGCATTTTATAATCATAAAATTATGAAAATGGCAGAAAATTTCTCGAATTTCAAAGTTGTGAAAGCATAAAAATAATGTCAATTAATCAGTTTGTGCGAGTCATATAATTACAACTCTATCAGTTATTCCTTCTGTCAAATCTTAGACAGTTTCTGAAAATTTATTTATAATTTAGATGTGCAAGCATCTTATGCTGACATTCATTGCAACATTCAATTAGTTATAGAAAGAGTAAGTATAATAACGTCAAAGCGTGCTCGCAAATAATGATTATCCTATATGTTTCATATTTATTGAAAGACTTGGTTGAAGAAAGATTACTTTTTATTTTTATATACATGATATATTCAAATTCAGCTTTACATTTTGACAAAGTATCGTAGCAGACTTTGCATTTGGAAAACTGTGATGAAGTGTGGCAAGTAATGTGCTTTAGCGTAACGAGAAGATTCAGAATCGTCGAAAATGAAGAAAGAATTCAAATAGCTCACTTTATAAGGTTAGAAATAAATTTATTGTTCGCAATTATAGAACTGGTTTTGTGCTGCTTGTGGATGTGAAAATGGAGAACAGTTATCAAAACTAAAAATATCGAGGCAGAAAATTATTTTTTAAGGATGATTGTGGAATTTCTATTTATCCCCTTCGATTATTTTGATGATTACTGCTAACTTAATGATGGAGTATTGCGTAGACTGACATCATTAAGAATGTTTGGAATCATTTGAGAGAAGGAGTCCCTGCGTGTACTTGGCAGTCAGTCCTTCCTGAAGGGCCTTATATGGCATATTTTTTCTTGCTTCAGTTGTTGTGAGACGATTTTTTATCAAAATTTAAATATTTTTCAGTACTTAATCCGATATTTAAGGAGACTTTGTATTGATTGAATCAATTTAGCCTCTGATTTATCAAGAATGCCACAAAAGTAGAAAAAAGGTTGAAGAAGTAAAAAGATGAAATGAAACAGAAGAAAATATCTGTAAAGAAAAATTAAAAATTTATTAAAAAGGAGCTGAAAAATGCTAAAAAAGTCGACAAATATAAGAAATGAAAATAAATTGCAGAAATATTCTGTTTCATTTTTGTAATTAATGATGCCTTTAGTCTTAGTTTTGCGCCGAAAATTAATTGTTTCTTCGATTGCTCAGAAGTGCGCAGTATATTCACTTGCAAATCAAGCGAAGGAGTACATCCGTTTTTGTTTATGGATTGTATTAGAATGATAAATAAGTGAAGAACACAAATAAATAAAGAATATTTTTTTAATGATGAAAATTAAGAAAGTATCTCAGAAGGCTGAAATATTTTTGGAGTGTGATGCACTCATCTGATACTCAGCAAAAGTAGGAACCAAAAGCATTCTCTGTCATGTAAAGCTGTTCCTTGTAGGAAATCGTCGTAATGCGAACGTAGAGATAAAAGGTAAGACGTGAGTAAGAATATTGATTACAATAAGTGCAGATTAACAGGATATCCTGAGGCATGGCAAGAAGCAACGTGAAGTAATCATGGTGGAGGTTGGCACCACTATTCGGTCAAGTCACGTTGATTGCAGTCGAGACCAAGAAAAGGCGAAAATACGGCATGCTCGTTAATAAATTCGGTAATGCAGAATGAAAACAGTTCTGTTTGTAATGGCGTGGGATTGTATAGTAATAAACTTCCGTGAACGCTGTGTAAAGAAAAAAAATCATTCGAAATATATATCTAATCGATAAAGTTCAAGAAGACATTTGAAGGCATTCCTTTGACCATAGCCTTGACCTCACTACGATTATTATTGAGACTATAGTGTAAATATTAAATAGAAAGGTGCATGCCATTGGTCATACAAGCTACTTTTGTGTTACGGTGTGATCCAATAACAATATTTTATTAGCGCGATAAGTGAGCAAACGTGAAAGTCTCAATCTTTCTTATCACAGAGTTCCACTTGAAAAACTAAAGTTGGAACTTAATTCATTATACCATGCGTGCTGCGCGATGATATTTGAGTGGTACCAATTTTCGAGCGCACTTGCTCCATATCACTCTTTGAACTAACTGACTTGCCTGGTTATAGTGTGGTAGATTAAATTTATTTTTATTGGTACTCCAATATAATTCGAAATTAATCGGTAGTGAAGAGCAACGACTTTTTGTGTGTTTTGATTCATGTCAGGAGCAGTTTTGAAGATTTTTTCAGAATATAATCTTCAGTCTTTAAATTTAATGCTACTGAGCTTGATTTAGCTGTGCTAGAATTTATGGCTAGCACATTTGGAGCGAAGTAAATTTTCTTCAACGGAAGGGACTGCATATTTTTCAAGAAAACCCAAAATTTTTATATAGTTGTAATATGATTTTCCGAAAGACAGCAGACGAGCAAGAAGTGACTGCATACTTGCGAACTTCACGTTGCAGTCAACTTGCGCAATGAAGAAGTGAGGTCATAGAATAAAATATGCCCTTCAGTACGTCGGCTTCGCTACCGTATTATTAGTACATCTGCCGGGTCCCACAGCAAATACTGCTCAAGCAACTTTTGTCTGCAATGTTCACTTTGTGTATGCACGCGTGTTTATCGGATTTCAGTACTACCCAAAGGTTTTAGCAAAAAAAAGTTTAATCAAATCGCATAAATGGATGGGATTATTAACTTACTGTTAAAAGACTGGCACTGAGTTTTGGCAAGGATAAGTTTGATCGCTGTTTGATCCACTGATTTTGTCAGTTGTACTGTTCACTGAACACATTTTTCTGAAGGTTACAATCATTCTTTGACATTATCATTCTGAGCAAGTTAGATTTCTCAAAGCTTTGTTCAATGGATTCTTATATGTATTTAAAGTTAGCAACCACTGCATTTTACATTTTATATTTCACAGAACTTGGCATTTGGCCCAGTTTCAAATCAATATCGGATTCATGAAATACAGATACAAGCTAAAATTTATTTGACAGGCGCAGATACAATAAGAAGTACATAACTGACATGATTAATAAGAGGTAGGATATTTTTCCATGGGTAAACTAGATAAAAATTGCTAATTTGGGTCAGTGAAATGGAAATGATGGAGATATTGACAGATTCATCTGGCAAAAACATGAGGACAAGGAATTTACCTAAGGAATTTGTTGGGTCATCAGGGAGCACGCCAGAGAAATATTGAGACGTACGAATGAGACTAGAATGATTAGAATGAATACGTAATTATGATCAAATTGAATTCAAAATGTTCCAATTAATATATTTTCTGGAATAAAAATTACGTTTGGCCCTTTTTGAAAAAGGTTTTCCGAGTATTAATGCAAAAAATTTCTACAGAATAAACGTAATTGATATTTTTAACTGCACGCATTTCCAAAATCCAATCGTCACACATTTTTGTGCTAAAATTTTATTCTGCTGAGAAAATTCACGCCTTAAAAATAACATTTTCTCCTTGTATCTAAAATCATTCATTAATAATGCCGAGAAACCAATTGCCAGCCATCCAATACAAGTGTAATTAAATTTTCAAACAATCGTTTTTTGCACCTTTTACTGTATAAAATTAATTCATAAATAAAATTTTTAAATATTTGAATTCTGTACTAATTTTTCTCAGGCAAAATAATGAAAATAATGTTGAGCAAAGATTGATTTTATTCTGAATCGCTCGTCGAAATGTACTGATTGCATCAAATTGTGGTGAATAAATTACAGTTCAATTATGCTAGCAACTTTTTAACTTCTGTATTAGTAATAGAATGACTGAAATCAGCAAATGAAAAGAATTATGGACAGAATGTAGAGAGTTCAAGGAGAAAAATGCTGAAGTAAATACGTGTAGCGAAGTAATGACATCACCTACAACTTCCGAGTTTTTCAGCATAGACTCGAAGAGAAAACGAAAATCACAAATCACTCTTTTGACTTACTTAACTTGTTACTGAATCTTTTGGCTATCTGAATGCAAAAAATGAAAGCAAGTTTGAAATAAAATCACTTCTTTGAATGTGTCGTTTTCAGTGTCATTTACTTCTGCTAAATGTTGCCAACTTGAAAACAAAGTCACAACTCAATAATTTATGAATCTCATGCATCTGAAGTAATGATGCTCTGCTACTTGTGATCATTGTTAATCATATTCAGCTATAGTCTTAGAATTTTACGACAGTTCTTAGATTTGTGCATAAAGAAACAAAAAATGCAAAAAAATGACTAATTTTTGTCCTTTTAGATACTAAAGATTCTTGTTACAGCCATCACAATTATTAATTATGTCAAGCTTGTTAGCAGAATGCATACTTGGTATTGTGCATGTGTATATAATTTCGAACTTCATGAGTGATGTTGCTTAAAAACAAAAATCTTTATCAATTTAATAATAGAATTAGCAGTTATCAAGATGTAAACTTTTGCACACAAATATCATTCTTATCAATTCCGGACCACCATTACTGTAATTACAGTTTCAAAGTTAAAGTAATAAGCATCAGATTCAACAATTTAATCAGAACTGTAAACAGGCAAGTAAAAATATTCACGCATGCATAAATAAGTGATTCATTGATTTGATTTCGTTTGTTTCTATCTATTATTCATTTTTTTCGTAAAAAAATTGATTCAAGCTTTTTATGTCAAAAGTACTGAATTTATGCTTCAGACGTTGTAAGTGATGAATTTTTTGCCAATGATTCATATTATTTTGTAAAAAATTAAGGTCAAATTCAAAAAGCTTTTTTGCTTCCGGCATCTTTTATCATTTGAATCACAAATCGTGAAGAGATTTTTAGAATCGCTTTTTTATTCATCGATTCTTTGATAAGCACTGAAGCATAGAGCAAACAAAGCGGAACTGACAATTTTTCTTATAAAGTGATTTCTGTTATATTGGATTCTAAGTTCAAAGTCCCATTGGTGCTGAGTATTTCTCAAGCTATTTGCAAGTATAAATAGTAAGTTTTTTGTTTGCACTTTTCAGCTAAATTTATTGCAACTTTTAAACATTCAAAAAGTATGTTTTATCAGCTATTTATATCACAAAGCAGAAAATCAAACAAGAGATAGATACTGAAGCTGGCCGAGACCACTTTGTAGAAAGAAGCACTTAATTGGTAGCTAGAACAATCCTGACGAACAGATTCTGTTCTATTCTTCCACCCTTTGCGTCAAGCATATTCAAAATGCTTTTTTCCTTCATATCCATTATCTGCCCTCGAAGTTGATTTGTAAACAAACTTGATCAGTCAATTATTTGAAATATTTCTAGCATAAATACGAATCATAAGTGCAGCTTGTAAGAAAATGTAATTTATGAGACTGAAAAAATGACCAATCCTTCTAAGTAGAGAAAAAATAATTATGATGAAGTAATACACGTTATATCGTACTATCGTACTTCAAAGAAATAATAGTCTGACATAAGCAAGCTCGCTTAACCTGTGAATCATTTATTCACCGTCATAATTCTTCGGGGATTCTAGATCGGCAAAAGCAGAAACAACGCTTGCAAACAAGCAGCTGTCATATCCTCTCTGCCCAACCATTTCGTTCCTTCTTTGAAAAACTTAAAACTTCTCGTCTTTGCGATGCAATTTATTTTGTGTGCATTGTTCGATTTCTGGAACAAAAACCCCAATTTCGGGGTTAGAAGTTTCCTCAATTTCTGGAAAGAAATCGACATCTTCAGAATTCTATTTTTTCAGGACGAAGCCTTTTTGCGCTCTATCACAATTACATTTCTATTTCTTTTCTAATTTTCACTAAAATAATATGAATAATTCAATTTTTACTTTCCAACTTTAAGCTTTGAACTTGACTGTTTCGAACTTGCAAACTAATTACTTAATTAATTAGTTATTTATTTAAAGTCATACTTTCGCTATTATTTCATATATATACTTACTAATTGTTTAATATTACTTTTATTTTTTTAAATTAATTTGTTGGTAAGGGAGTGAGTTTTGAAATATATATTCCCCTTTTTTATTCAATGATTTCTTTTACTTCAGGCAAAATCTGCATGGCCTATCGACTTGCGTGGAAACAAAACGGTGGTTCGAAGTAATCTTTACATATTATAATATTTAATTAGTATTCATGATTACTCTGCTGAAATAATTAGCGCTGGAGCTCAGCTGTTGATTAATTATTATGACAAATTTTATTAGAGGCCATGTTACTATTACTCATTCTAAACGTCCAATTAATTTAATTAACAATACAAGTGCGCAACAAACTCGCTATTTTCCAGAAGAATAAATAAGTTGAAAATTGAAGAAACAAAAAGCTAAAAGATTTACAAAAAATTATTTCAGAAATATGTCAGAATGGGTACCGCCATTACGAGTGATTTCTGTGGTAACTTTACTGTCATCAACGTTGGACCTGGTAGCTGATTTTTTATTATGCATCAAGTTTGTCTTTGGTTTGCTTTGATAATCTTTTAAACTTCATGCAGACTCTGCACTGTTCTGAGGAAGTCATCAATTTAAAACAATGCATACCTGAAAAGGTACAACTAATTTAAATTGAGCAAAACCAGTGTTAAGAATTCAAGTCTTGAATTAAAATTACATTAGTAACGATTGAAATTTTCTGGTTTAATGAGGACAAATTACAAAATTTAAGCTTGAAAAGGTGTTTACTATTTAATTAAATGGAAAAAATTCATTTCAGATATTACATTTACTGTTAAATTTTAAATCACTTGAAAATGTCCTTCAATAATAATAACTGATTATATTAATAACACTTCTATCATTAAGTAATAACATTTTATATCATTGAATAAATCAGTAACAGCAAATATTAACGATAACGATATGATACGCTACATTGCGAATCAATATATTGCAGATTATTAAAATGTAAACGAAAATTTCGTTTATTAAATTATAAAATATTTCTCGTC
The DNA here is from genome assembly GCA_900618365.1 of Thelazia callipaeda. Classification (NCBI taxonomy): domain Eukaryota; kingdom Metazoa; phylum Nematoda; class Chromadorea; order Rhabditida; family Thelaziidae; genus Thelazia; species Thelazia callipaeda. The sequence goes on along the minus strand of UYYF01004277.1, from coordinate 146,089 downwards.
GATAATTTCCATGCATTTTTATACTAATTGCAATCAACCAACTTTTAGAATAGCAGAATTCTTGCCCAATTTTCAAAATGAAGTAGCGTTCTTGGCCGCTTATGGTTATTTTTTTTTCACCGGTGTTTCTGTAATTGTTTACGTATTTGAAATGAGCGACGTTTGCTTGACGTTGAAAAACGATTACGAGAATATCTTCATGGCGCGACTAGCTAAATCACTAGTGCTTGCTGCGGAAGAAGTGAATTTATTTACATTTTTAAATTTGCCTTTGCTGTTTATCAATCAGAGATTCCTTCTAGATAGGTACAATTTGAGTTAGACTTATTATTAGAACAAAATTCGATCTCTTGAAAGTGTTATTGTTAGAATAATAACGAGTTTTGCAATCAACCCTTTTTCTTTCAATTTTTTACAACAATTTTTTGCGACGGAATACAGGCAGAAAGTGAATTACTCCTTCGTAGAGCAGTTAAATTTTTACACTTTCAGCAATTTCGAAGACTTCGAAAGTCAACGTTTCATTTTCTTTTCTTTTTTCAACGTAAAGATTTAAAAATTACTTCACTTTACTTAACTTGTCAGAACTTAACTTTCTTCTGAAAGTGAAATTTTTGAAACAAAAGTTAATCAGTCAAAGTTTCCGTAAATCATTCATAATGACTGTGCAGTGTAAAGATGCAAGGAAGAAATATTCAGTGGAAGCTCTGTACTTCAGCAGATCATTGCCATCAAAAAGTTCAAATGCGAAAAATTTTTTTTTGAAAAGTTCAGATGGAAAAAATGTAAAGTAATTCAAAACTGGAAACTCTTATGCAGTAAGAAATCATTTGGGTAGTAAATGTAAAGTGAAGAAGACAAAAGTATCAATTGCTTGAATAGATAACTTTTATGGTTTGTAGCATTCATGTTTTTAGGTTCCACTGCCAATTTTTTTAAATATTCTATTCACTTATGAACCACGTATGTCTATAGCAAATCCAGCTTACCTTGCATCCTGGATTAAATTAATAGCATTAACATGGGGCATTGTCAAATTTACAAAATTACGATTTTTTTGGTGTTGTTTACCGTTGAATCCGAAACATGACACCATGTAAGGTTTTTTTTCTATTTCTTTTTTATTTGTATCTAGTTTTATTTTTTCAATACCTTTCATGGTATTTGTCCAATTTATTTATTCATTCGTTTGATCAATTAATTAATTTATCGAACTTTATATATATAAGTATTAAAAAAAACAATGATTTCCCTTGAAGTTTTCTAATATGCATTCGCGGAGGGTTTTTGCTTTAAGCAATTTATTAAAACTTTATTTAAAAATATTCTCATCGTTCTGCTCGATAAATCTCATTACTAATTTAAGCTTTAATTTACTGAAGGCTTACTTCCATTGAAAGCAATAAATAGCAAATAAATTCTAAAAGCTAATTCAATGCCAGCATATTTTTCATCTGCATTCCATTCAAGTGTTTAAATTTACAGGGAAAATTTCCGACGATGCTTTACTTGTACATTATATCGCATTACAATGATTTTTGTGAATATTTGTCATATCATTGCTATACTCATTGTTATTAATAATATTGTGCTAACCAGCAAAGGGGGCAAACGCATCACATACAGTAAAGTTTAATTTCAGAAGGTAGCGAATTGCATTTATGATTTTATCTCTCTTTTAAGCGCTGAATCATCGAACAATTTCAGATAATCCAAGCGTTACTGTATGTGAAGTTGACATTTCCGTTACTTTTTTTATTGTTCAATCTCATTAAAGAGCGAAAAAGTAAACACTAAACAGAAACTGACCTTTGACTTCAAAGATATAAAAATGAAAAACACAAAATACACTTTACATTCTACGTTTCTGGCTACAGTACATTTATGCTACAAGTCAAATGATAAAGCCACTATCCTTGCAAATTATTGATCACTCATCAATTAAAAATATTTGAAACTAATGCATAAAATTAACAATTCTGACTGTTGAATGACAGGAGTTGAAAGCAAATGAAAGCATTTCTCCACGTAAGTTAATTTTAGTCTCTTAACTCAACTTCACTCATACACTTTTGCACGCCAATTTTAGTGAAAAAAATTTCTGCTTCTCAAAAATTCCTCTTTGCTATGAGGACTCGATGAGATACGCAATGTTGCGTACTGACTACGTATATTGCCATTTTCCACGCCGAATTTTATAAATGTCACTTCAATGATAGTTTGGATGGAAGCAATCATTCAGAAGTGCAGCTAGTAGCGTGTAATTACGTCTTTATTTCCTATGGTTTTGGTGACTTGTGTGTGGTATGTATATGTTCTACATCACTATGAACAAAATCACGTAAATACTCGTTTAATTCAAATACATTCACGCGCAAGCATGTGAAGCTTCATGAAAGTTCATGACGTTTAGAAAACGAACGTATCCACTTGTTGACCTCTCTTAGCTTCTTACCTTCAAGCTTTTCAGCAGCCAAATACCGCACTATGCAGTCGTTTTTTGCTTACTTTTCATTTCTCTGTCAGATTTTTTATTTTCAGATTGTAACCAACACAGCACTTTACTACTTTTGGTTTCACACATTCTCAGTAATAATCTTTTCTTTCTTTCCGCTCATCACACGCACGTCTTTCTTCTCTACCTTTTCCCTTGTGTCGTTTTCGTTTATTCAAAAATACTACAAGAGGGGCACATAAGCATTACCGTCACTTCTCACTTCTTCCAGGTCTCCTTTGAAGTGGTAAGTTCTTCAAAAACGCGTTCTCAGTCCTTAGATAGCTTATCTGATTGATTGATTGATTGCTGGAATGTTCTCTCGCATCACTACCATCTTCACCGTTCTGGCATTCTTGACCATTGATACCACTGCTTTTGTTGTAGTACATGATCACAGTAGTAGTGTCAACATTGACTTCCATAGCACTAGCCATGGCAGATAAAGTAGAACAAAACCAGATATAGCGAAAAAAACGAAGATTTCGAGGATCAAGCAGATTTTGTTGTCTGTAGTTACCTGAAACTCATGTCACTTTACTTGCCACTTACCTCTCGTTATTTACAGTGACGTGGAGAAGTGTAATTATATTTGGTTCGCAAATGCATTTGTTCTAACATTTATGTTTGCTTTTTCATAGTCAAAACTAATAAGCATCCCAGATGACTCTGGAATGCTTACTTTTTTGGACTGTGAAGATGTCTGGAACTTCCTGTTTTTTGGTATTTGAATTGCTGATTACTTCTTTCCAATTAGAAATTTGGAATTTGTGCATCAAAAATTAACTCTCTGTAATTGCTTTCATTTCAGTACATCTACGTAATAATGCTTGTACACTAAGGAATAGTTTGAAGTATATTACGCAACAGTTAAGGCTGGTTCAGAGAAATGTAAGTAATCCGTTCAAAGCAAATTATTTAGTACATTACTCAATAATGCATTCCATGTCTCGGTTGGATAGATCCAGTACTGCCTGGTCTAGGGATTGGTGTTCTGATGCAATGCTTCGATCTCATGGTTTACTCAAAGTTTGTTTTCTTTTAATTTTACAACATGTATTTCAAGTTACTATGTAATAGGCTGTTTTAGCTCTCTGATAAATTTCATATTCACTAATAATTTTCATTATTTTTAGATTATCAGCGTTGCTGGACATAAGTTTTCAGTCTCAAATTGCTTAAAATGTAAAACAAAAAAGAAGGCTGCTGCATCTATTTCAGCTTTTTAATTTGTTAAAATTTTCAGTGTTTAGCCCAATGTCATGTTGTTCTTGGCCTAATAATTTTCATATTAGCTGCATTAGCAGATTATGTGAGTTCAAGAATTCATACAATTAGAATGATTGGTCTCGAAGAATGCTGCTCATTCTACTTCATTTTGACGGGGTATATATTTATCTAACTTTTCTTCACATCAAAAACTTATCATTCCCAAAAAATCGTATATCAGTTGGATTTAATACGTAATACTTAATACTACTATTAGAAGGCTTACAGATATTGTATTCAGTTTACCCACTCGTATGGTGCAAGACAAGTCATTTTTAAATACTCTTTATAGGATTTGACAAACTAAAATCTCAATATTTTTGTTGAATTGGACGTAAATTCTCGTAACGGAAAAATTGCTATTTAAATCGTATTTGTTTAGTATAATTGGAATTTGTGGTGCGGCCAGTCGTCGTCGTGCTTTGATATTGGGATTCATGATAATGAGCTTGCATGCTAGCTTAATTTTCGCACCGGCAATAATTATTGTTTCAAGCTTCGACATACATTTTTATCAGGTTTGCTTTGTAACTTGTAAAGAAATCTGTATTGCAGTCGAATTTTTGTTGCCAAATTTATTTCTGTTTTCTAGGCTGAGTGTTTCGGTGAATGTGATTGGCACCTATTAGGAACGAGTCTACCACAAAATAGCAGATGTCAAATTCTTTGTGGTGAAAATATTGATGACAATAGGAGAAAGTATCAGTGTTTTATTATTAAGCTATTGCTATGTTAAAAGAAAGCTAATATGAGTGTCGTGTAATGCTTACTTCAAAATGATTCTCGACTATTCTTAAATCAAGTATTTCATATATATAAAATTTATAACAATTTGTTTTAGAATATAATAGTCGAATGAATTCAGCTAATGAATCGTTTTCTAGTTCGATGACACGACTTGGGACTGAATATCGACTAGATGCTGGTATTATCGCAGCAACAATATTGCAGTTGATATTGTTCTTGGTATCTGCTTTTGTTTGTTGTCGCGAAATATGTGTTAGTTATCGATCAGTCATCAAAAGCGAAAACGTTAGTTTTTGAAAAGCTTTTTCAGATTGACAGTAGTACTGGGAAGTAATCGTACCTGCTTGCATTTCAGTTCTGATTTGTCGGTTTTTGCTTTCCTCAAAAACTTTTCTCTTAATTCTACCACTTTATGTATCAAAACTTTCAAATCTTTTAGAAGAATGTGATTAGCAAGGTTAAGTTTTTTAACTCGATACATTGAAATATAACAAAAATTTCATGTAAGAATCAGCAAATGGATATGATGACACCGCTAAAACTACCAGACAGCACAATAAATTGATGAAATGGATTCCTTCTCTACATCAAAAGAGCAGGAGTTACTCCATAATAAATGTAAACTGGTTTCGTAGTCTAGCTTGATCATTTGGTTCTTTGTATTTCTTGTTAGTCACAAATGAAACAAGATAAAGCATCAGGATAGCTTGAGACAAATCAAGAAATGGTTGTAAATAATTTTCATTCGTTGTTTTCCTTCTCACAAGTAGCTTGTTGTGTTTGTTTTTAAAATTCTACTGATGTTCATCTTTTTCACATCTCACAAATTCCGTCGTTAATGTAGACCAAAAACTGCTAGTGGAGTGTATAGTATACTTCACAGCAGTTATCATCATTCTGTCGCATAATACTTATGCTTTTGTGGAGTTGTAGATAGTTTTGGACTAGATATTATTATTAATCTTAAGTAATATTTGGTCTCAAAAATCAATATCACAAGACTTATATATATGTAGTTATTTCCATCTTATGCAGACACCTCAATGTATTTTTGTCTCAGATCATTTTTGTGCCGGTGTTATCGGAATTATTTTATTGTTTTTCGACGTTGTTATTCGGTGGAATCATCTGCTGCTATTTATTTGTGATGTAATTTGTAAAAAATATAATGTCATATGTAATTAACATGTAATTACACATTACCATATCAGATTCGCACTTCATAAACTTTCTGTAAGCAGCTAACTTGCTGTTATTAAAGTCTGGACAGGAAAATGAAGCAGGCTGAAGTTCCTCTATTCAGGATGAGAAATGAAAATTTAAAATCTGAAGCAGCGACAAACATACAAGAGGGATGGATATTAGGGGTTCTCTATTCTTCGGATTACTAAGACGAGGGAATCCTAATGTGACTAATGCCACGGATATGGGGCGTTTGTATAGAAAGCAAGCAAGCAAGTATTGCTTGCTGGTTGGGACAGAAATCAAGAAGGGTAATCTCACCTTTTCTTACTATTTCATGTGCGGTCAAACAAAGTTTATTTTTTATGCACATTGTTAATTTGGTTTGAAATCGTTATAAATAGATTTGAATTAGTTTGATTACAACAAGAAGAAAGTGATGAGAAGGGAAGGTATTTTACTACATATTTGTTGACGCATGTGTGAAAGTCCTGAAATATTCATGCTAATGCTGCAAATTCCTAAAAGCCTCTCTGAAATTAACTGACTACTGAGAACTTTTAATAAAAACTGAAATGCCTTAATCAGATTTTAGACTAGTAAAATAGAGTAAAAAATTCAAGAATGGCGTTATTCATCACTATTGTACTATGAAATATGGTTTTTGGTATGTATGGTTTGATGATAGTTTGTGAAAGATTGGAATAGTAATGATTGTCATGAAGCAGCATCTGTTCAGTGGATATCTTTCTGATGTCAGGGAGATAACGCAAATTCTTATTTTATCCATAATAACACTTTTGACTACTGTAAAATCATGGTTATTCAGCTAAGGCAAGTTAAGTAATCAGATCCGTGCCTGATGGCAATTTACCACTCGCTAAGTTATGACTTGTGCATTTATGACTGATGGAATTGTGTTGTAGATGTCTTAGGTGACTGGCTACTGATCATATCACGTATGTAATGAGCAGATTAATTATTAGTTAACATGACTGTAAATTTAACATTTCGAAATTAAGGCTCAGATCGTTCTAAATTGCGCTGAATAGAGTTTCTGTGAATTTTTAAATGCGTTGATTGCCATTTTATACGAAAGTTAACTTCAGAAATTTGTGCAATTCAATTCTTAAATTTCACTTATATGAAATGCGTAAAATCCAAGTATTCATTTGAGTGAAATTTTCTCTAAAGAACTCTCATGACTTGAAGTTTTTGGTACTTAAGAGAGTAATAACAGAGAATATATGATTTAAATTGGTCTGAAATATGTGATTCCATAATTCTAATTTATTCAAGAGTTAACATTGTATTTAAAATTTTAGCAAGGAAATACTCTGATTAATACAGCAATAAATAAGTAGAACACATGCAAATTAATCCTCATAAGTATGCGAAAAATGCAAATTAATTTCCACAAAATGTCACGAGCTTTTATTTGGATGTCAGCTCTCGCCTTCTATGAACAGTACGCTGAAAAACATTACACTACACGTAGTATATACTAAAGAAGTGATGAGCCATAATTGTATTTCAAATACGAAAGTAATCGAATGTCTTGCCATGTCACGTCAGAAGAATTTCTATATTATAACAATTTTATAATTTATTAATATTATTATTTATGAAAAATTTATTTGATTAAAGCATTAAATTTGTCAGAAATTACTTGCAAGTATTTGCTGACCTGAAAAAATTACTTCTATTTCTAATAGTCAAAAGAGTATCATTCTGGGAAACTTTAAAAGGCTTTTTCATCATTTAATATTTATGAAAAAATGTAAAGTAAAAATAAATGGCATGTTTATGTTAATCAAATTTTTTGTATTATAAGTTACAAGAAATGACAAGAAATGAGTGCGGAATTCAGTTGCTAATCATTTTTACAATTTTTATTCCAAGCTAAGAATTGAAATTAATGTCATTTTTAGTTGTAACAAAAAATTTCCTCACTTTTATTTAGAAAATTAGTATTATTTAATAAAAAAACCTTAGACAAAATACATCAAGCCTTACAAACTAATGCATTTTAACAGCTAAATTATAAGTTAATCGAAAGTCTGATAATTAAAATTGATAAAAGTATTAGTTTTAATTTGTTCATTCAGTCTCTATTCACTTAACTGATTTGTGCACATTTGTTAGCTGCAGTGGGATGATATTTCGGGCGAGAATAATAGTAGTTTTGAGTCTTAATTATAGGTATTAATTAAGTAATGAGTTTGAGTTGACTAGCAAAACATTTAGCACATTAATTAAAGTTTTGTTATTGTTTTTTTGTTTTGACTTTCGTATTTCTCATTTAAATAATATAATATATTTGATTTTAAGAGCTAAATTATAAATTGATAACTAGGATTGATAAAAGTACTAGTTTTAATTTGTTCATGTAGTTTTTATTCACTTAACTGCTTTGCGCATACTTAGTTAGCTGCAGTGGGATGATACTTCTTAGACTGAAAATAAAAGAAATAATTTTTAGTGTGTTATAACAATTCTAAATGTTAGTTACTTACAATTAATTGGTTTCACGTTTGTTTAATGTTTTGCCAGATATCACTGCTAGATAATTCTAAAAATCACTTTTTTAATTCTTGGTTATTCAATTGAATCAATTTTGATCGTTTACAAAAGTTAGTTTCAAGCATGAAATTAATCTATAGCTTACTTATCAACTGAAATTCTTTTATTTTTTGTGCTTGTATCGTCAGAAAAATAGATCATGTTAAGGTCTTTAATTCAAAAAAGATTATGCAGCTAAGCTGACCCACAAAAACAAATCATATAAGTTAAAATTTTCCTTAATCGACAATCACCTTAAATTTTGAATGATAAAAAGACAAAAATTGTTCAGATAAGTACTCGAGCGGTAGCTACGGATCTGAAGGAATCCAGCTTTGCTGGACATGAAGAGGTCAAGATTAGCATGAGATTTTCAAACAAAAAAATGTGTTTCTGATTTAATTTAATTTTATTTGTATTTATGCTTTAAACCAATTTTTGTAGATCCGATCATTACAATTGTACTCAGACTACTTATTTCATTCCAAATTAGATTTTTTCTTGTGCACTGAAACTTTGCTAATGTTTTGCAACTGTTAATATTCAAATTTTACTCACTTCTCGTGACCGCTTACTTTGCAGGAAATCCAGGATGGAAATGAAAATGCCGCCAGTGCACTGAAATTTCTTGTTACACAATGTAAGTGAGAATGAATCTAAGTAGACTTAAGTAAAATTCAGTTCACTTAAGTCTACTTAAATTCATTTTCGCTTACATTTTATGCAGACAGAAGATGATATATTTCTTGCCTTTTGAAAGTATAAATTAATGCTATGCTAACGAAAGTTGCTGTCATGTCTTCCATATATTAAATCTTAATTTCTCGCTGCAAGCCTTTTCTTAAAAAGTAAACCCCTTTTCAACTTGTATTTTCAATTCCATTTCTGAATTCCAATATTAACTAGCTGTTTGTTACCCTTATAAGTCTTGCTTGTAATGGGCTGTAATCTATCTAATCGTCTTATATAAGATTAAACTTTAGTTATTTGAATTAATTTGTGATTATATTCAGTCTTATACATCCAGTCTCCTCTCTATTACTTATACATAAGCTAACTGTGCTCTACAAAAATTTATGAGCATAATATTCATATAGCAAGCAGAATTAATTTTTAGAATTGTTAACGAATGTTTTGAATAAGAAAAGTACGCCTGACTATGAAAAACACCTTTCGAAATTTAATTAAAAAATAAAGTAAATATTTTTAAAAACTTCAAAATTAGACCAATTTTCGTAGAGTACATTTATTTGCTTGATTTAATCGAGGATATTCGGGCTGATATCTTTTAATTTCTATCACATGTTCCAGCGTCTTTAATAACTTTCCAAAAATTAACAAGTTTGATTTTATGCTTGTCAAAGTATGCACTACTTTTGCAGTATGCTTTCTTGAGTTTTGATAGGACAAGCTGAAACGAAATATCACAATGCGTTATCTAATTTAAATCACTTCACTGATCAATATTTAATATCTCAAAATTTCATTCGACTATGTCTAAATTTGCCATTACATTTATTTATGGTGCAAAATAAGTAATTAATAATTAAAATAAATGAATATGCATTTCTTGAACAATAATTAATTAGTCCTTTTTGCCGTCCATCGTAGTTTTATTTTCGTTTGCAATAAATGATCAAATTAAAATTTTTCATTACTTTCGCTCTTTCAATGATTTATCTTAATTTTTGCATTTAATTCATATTTCATATCAGTCAAAATCATCATTTCATATTTGCATATCAATCAGACATACTACTATAATTTTAACATCCTTCTGAATATTATCAATCCTAATTTTACTTACTATTCATTATTTCGCTGCAAAATAAAACAACATTTAAGTTCAATGACGTACATGTAGTCAAAACAATTTGTGGCAATTTATTATTATTTTTTTCGCTTCTTGAAATTATTTCTCAAATTTGCTTCTTATCCTGTGAGAAATTTGTGATAAAAAATTGTATACACATACTTGTTTGAAAACAAATAAATTTAGCAGCTGAGAATTTAGACATTCAAAATAATTTTTAAACTATCTGTATAGCATAGACTTTTCGATCTCATCCTAAAATACTGGAAGTTACTTGCTATTGATTAAGTTTTTTAAATTTATAGAAGTATACTCATTGACTGTTCAAATTTAGGTAAGTAAAGCTGAGGTGATTAAAGTCTAATTAAGTACGTAAGATTTTAATTGACGTAAAGTTGACATGAAATTTGCATGTTATTCATGATAAGCTGACTGAAGTTTAAGTCGAAATTTTGATAATGGTACTGGATGATGCGTGGAACCGAACAACTCAATTATCTGGCCATGCTGGCGTATTGCCTGTCCACATCACGGCGTTTATTTTGGCCATTGCAAATTTTCTTTTAAACAGTTTCATTTGTCTTGCATTTTGCCAGCATCGTTACCTATTCAACAAATGTCATTTGTATATATTTTTTGCATTTGCTATGACTAATTGTTGGTCAGGTATGTTTTTTAAGTTATAATACAAATTACAATTTTTTAAAGTTTAAATTTTTTGAAAGTTTCAAAATCTAAAAAAATTTCACTCTTTACAGCATCGAATTTAATAATAATTTTCTCTAAAACGTCAAATTGAATAATAATTTTCTCAATTTAAGTGTTAATTAATAGCCTAATAATTGTACACTTTCATCTCACATAGAAGTTAATCTGAGATTTTATCATGATTCTGTTAATCATAATGGTCGTATTTAATTACTGAGATTGAACAAATAACTGTTCTGACTTATTTCGAGGTATGCATCTTCAGATTTGGCTTAAATGTTTATCACAAACAATTTTTTACTTTTTGTGCTCGTTACTATCTTACAAATACTCTAAAATTGGGAATTCCTGAAATTTCAAACTACTACTGCCATTTAGGAAGTCAAAGCAATAACCATTCAAAACTTCTTATTAGGAAATCAATCTTACTTGCCTTTTATTTATTGTTACAGAAGATATGAAATGGAGTCTTGCAATGCATTCCTTACATCTGATTGTTTCTTTTTTTAATTATTAATTGCATACTTTTTGACGTACGTCAAAAAGCCTTGGCAAAAAGTGTTGGGTGTTGGTAATATATATTTATCCAGCGTAATATAAGATATGTCATTGACGTAAAATCCATTTAGCAACTTGTATTATAACAGATATTCATATAACTATTTGGGAAAAAAATTTAATCTTTGAATTCTTTAAATATTATTCGCTATGCTTCTGTCTTCACTTATTCCTTAGAATAATAATTACTTTAAATCAAATCTCTCCAACATATCAAAAAGATATCAGTGACAGTCAAAAATAGCTGAATATTAGTAGCATTCAGTAACATCATAAAATAGCCTTCAAATTACATTACATATAACTTGTTAATGAAGAGTTTACAGGTTTTTTCTCCCAACCAACTTTAATCAACTTATTCCTGCATAACAATTTAAACTGTCCGCGATGGACAATTATGATTGGTTCAGGTGCAATTTTTTTTTCACAGAACACAGCGAAAATTGTTGACTTTAATTTTTGAACAGCTTTACGAGCATTAATTATTTATCAAAATATTTTTCTGTGTATGGCAACAAGACCTTTTATAGCTTTATAAAATCACTTCAGACATCTTTTTGTTCTTTGTTTACAGTTTTTGAAATCGGATTAGATAGACTGCGTAAGATTCTAACGATTGGCATAGCAGTTGAAAGATTATGTGCAGTATACCTTCCATCGCGTTGCTACCTAATGGATCATTACAAATTTGCTTCACGTTTTTGTATTCTTGGTTCCGTTTGGGGGTTTTGTGATTCCCTAGCAATGTCTCTTGAGGACAGCATATATGAAGTTACACTTTCTGCTTTCTTCACAATTATCATCTTGTTTGTGCTAATAATAAATAGTAAATATTAAATACCAAAAAGTAACAATTACTTTCATAACTAACTTTTGATATTTTTTAGCTATAAGGATATGAATACAAACATCACAAGCAATATATACCAAAAGCTTTTTTAATTTTGTGCATTTTCTAATGATAATATTGTTGAAAAGCTACAGCAATTTTTTGTAACCTTTTTTTGCTAAAATTACCAAATGACACAAGGCAAAAATAAAGTTACTGTTTTTTCACTTCAGGTACGTATGCACTGTGTTACAACTGCGTCATCAGGCCCATATTTCCACGCATACTTTTTAATTTCAAGCATAATTATGGGTGCTGTTTTGCTCATCACATATTCATTTTTCGTTATCAAACTTAGTCTCATGACTGAATCCCTGACTATTTGCCGCAATAACTTGCGTGCTCAGGCAATACGGGAAAATAACCGTCAGGTATATGTAATTAATAATTTTGTTACTAAATATTGAAAATAAAACTTTTTCATCACACTGAAACATTTTCATAGTTGCCAAGCAACAAGCATTAAAGTCAAAAAATCTTAAAATAATTATGGAAATTCTGACAGAACTGTTAGGTTTTATAGATAAATGTTATTGACATTTACTATTTATTATTAGCACGCAAAATATTGCAAAGTTTTACCGAATAAATGAGATTCCATCAACTTTGAATTTCTGTTGATTCATGCAAGAAACTTTGTGGATGAACTAAAACTGCACTAAATTATATTCTGTAAGTAATTAACGCAAAAAGTAACTTCCATTATTTTTGATCTATTAAATGGATAAAAGGCACTGACGATATAAAAGTAGAAAAAAGTGCTATGTTAATGGCATATTAAGAAGTGAGCATTGCTAGAAATTAATTTTAGCACACAAAATTCATTACCTGACACAAAAATGAACTAACAGTTTTTGTTTGAATAATAAATTGCAAAAACTGTGTCATCACAAATTGAACAAATTAATAATTGAGTAGAACGAACTTCAATCAGATCATCAAGACTGTTCTTACTTCGCGTAAAATTAGTATACACGTGAAGTAAGAACAGTCCTGATTCAATTTAGCTACAAGGAATATTTTTCATACTTATAATTCATCATTTGGTAAGCGATATCGCCATTTCAAATTTCTAAAATTAATTTAAATTTCCGAAATTGTAACTATTTAAATACGTTATTTTTTCTGCACTTTGTATTATTTCTGTAACGTATTTGAGTTGAGATTACTTAACTTTAGCAGAATTATTTGCTTAGCATTTGAATATGAGCCATTTCTCGATAAGGAAGCAGATAGCTATTGTAAGAGAACTTTATTAAAGGTAAATAAATAGCTTTATTAAACAGACTTGAATAAAGATGGATAGCAAGTGTAAATACTTTCTAGTTAGAGCTAATTTTTAGTTTTTCCCAAATTAAAATTAAAAGTACTACTTTGAGTGTTTTCATTTTCAGGCAAACTCATTAAGCTTGTTGATTGTATTAAGCGTAATATTATTCTCAGTGATCCCAAGCGCATTGTATTTTTATGACTTACTTAAGGATGAAGTAAGTTCCAATTATTTTCTATTTTCATCCATTTTGTCCTCTTCAATTTGAAAGAAAAGCATTCTGATTACACATAAATTATTGGCTCATTTATTTTCAATCCTGAGATAGCTATTTTACTGCGAATAAATAAACTAAAAAATTATTGAATTATTTATTTCTTTATTGAAAAGAAGAAAATGAATGCTACAATAATAATTTTTCAGAAAAATTGAAAAATAAATTTAACGATCATTTTTTGAACTAATAGAGTACTGGTTTGACTACACTTTAAAGTTAATCACATAATAATGGAGTTGATTGATGCACACTTGCCCAAATTCTGTCACTTCATAAAAAAGTGTCAACTTGATAAACGTTCTTAACAATCGGTGTGTTCTCGGAAATCAGCCATTACTGCTGCATTCTGTATTAGTTAGCAATATCAAATCTTACTATCAGTTCAAAAAAAATACTTGTTTCGGTAACCCAAAAGTTTTTTCAAATAATCAAAATTGACTAAATTCATAGTAATTAATATAAAAGCCAAGTTTAAATAGTGTTGAGCGCCAGGTTATTTCAGGCTATACAAATTTAAAATAGACTTCTACACTAAATACGTAAATATTAAAAAATAATATCTTATTGCAAGTTTTAGTAAAATACCAGTTGTAATTTTTTCTGCAATTTAAATTTAAATTTCATGAAATCGTAGTAAAGTTTTAGAAAAATTACAGATTTCTGGAAGTGCTGAAGGCATTTATTAGCTGATAAACTGATATAAACATGGTTTTTGACACTATAATAAGAAATTATTGAGTGAAAGTAGCAAAAATAATCGCATTCAGCTCAAATTTATACTTGAACTAAGGAAGGCTAACTGAGAGGAACGTATTTAATAATACCCAAAAGGAAGACAAAAATGAGAAGGAAAGTGGTGTTTTTTTGAAGTTTCCATTAGCATTTCTCAAGTATTTGCTGCATAAAACTCGTTGCCAACAAACAATACATTTATTCAAAAATGAACAATCCATTTTTCTTAATTTTTACTATTCTTCCGATTTTTCATACTTTCATTTAAAGATTATCTTTATGGATGCGGGACCCGTTATTACTATTGGTAATCATTTATACGGCTGTAGTAGTTTTTTTATATATAATTGGCGACACAGGGATATTCGGTCAGCAATTATGTAAGTTTGTTTATTTTCAACACTGTATTATTAGAACTTTAATTAAACTCACTAAGAATATTTATGCAAATTTGTATTTTTTTCAATGCAATAATATTTTTGTGACAAATCATTGCTTAATTAATCGTTTTTGCATGCAATTAAAGCTAAATAAATTACTTATGACATGCAATTGTCAGATTGTATCAGTGCTTAAATTTGTAGTGTTGTAATATTTCTCTCCCAAATATAAATTATTTGTTGTTAATTGAGCTAACAGTGTGGGAAGTAATGAGTATATCAAATCTATTACAGAAAAACAGCTCACAGAGGTGCAAATTGCTCAGAAGCTAAGATCAATCAAAGCTTCCATCTCAAATTTCAGCAAAGCAGTTTCTCGAAAACTTAGCAACGTTGCGTAACATCTCAAATGATCTTGATCTCAAATTTTATCTCAAAAACTTCAGATCAAAACTTTTTGTATATTTGAGCCAAATGTTATTTCTAACATTGATCTACAGTATCAGGAGGTAATAATTTTGCCTAAGCAGAAGTTATACTGTCTTAGAGATCCAGAACTTTGTCTTTTAGACAGTGAATGTCAAGGAATTACTAATAGAAGCTTAAATTATTTGCTAAAATCTTTTATTTTAATTAATCAGTTCATTTTTGGTAATTTTTACTACTTAACTCAATCTTTTATTCATGTACTTTAACTTCAATATTATTAATTCATATCAAGGTAGATAAAGCTTACTTTATGCCTTTCTTCGTCATACTTTGAATTAATATTAGCAATTTTTTTATGCTAAATTTATCAACTTTTTGTTTTCTGTGGCTATTTGCTTCGTTCCAAATTTTATGTATAAAATATTGAAATATTTTTTAATGCTTTATAAAACTCTAATTGTTTAAAAAGACTATTTACGAATTGAATAAAAATTTTTTGAATTTACTGGTAAAAAATAACTTATTTTCTAATTTGTGATTTTTCCATTGCTTTTTTGTATTTGAGCTTTTAATCAGTATTTATCTTCATTTTGCTGTATCTTAACAATCGCATACTTTATAAGCTGCACTTACCATCTCAATGTTACAGATATTTCTAGTTTATTCAAATACCTTTCCATGTACAAAAAATCATTTTTATTCCTGATAAAAAATAATTGCTTTGATAATAACCTAAAAAAATATGTAAGTATGTGCAAATTACTTAGAAAATATTATTACAGTTATGTTAGATTAATTTATACACCAACGCACTGCACACCAATTCTAAGCTTCCAAAAAGGGCTCTCAGAACGAATTTTTATCTCAAATACATTTTTACTTAGCCAGATATATTTAAATGCTTAAAAAACCCATAGTCCGACTTTATTATCGACTTTTATTAGTAACTATAATTATAGTTGACATTTAGAAGCTAAATTCCATTCATTGAAAAACGTGTATACTGACCTAAACAAATCAAGACTGCCTATTTCGAATATATTTAAATATGTATATAATTATTGAAAAACATGCTATACTAATCTAATTATATGCTTGACAATTATCTATGGTTATTTTGCGCTGAAAAGCTGAACTAATACGAATTTCACTGTTTTGCTGAAATAAAAACTGTGTGGAAAAAACTGGAATACTATAGTAGATTTTTTGATAAAAACTAAAGAGAGATTGAAGTTCAAGACGGGTTCTGCTATTCAGACGAGCATCACAACAAGTTCTATCATCGAGTCCTCAGACAAAATAGAATGGTACTGAAGACGAAATAAATTTATTTTCACGTACAACCCACATGACAGTAACTAGTTGATTTGCTGTGAATACTTAGTTGATTATCACTTTATCATTTTCCACATCCCCATCCAACGGAACAACACTGCACAAACCTTAAATAATGAAAAGCAAGCTTTCTCTGATTATCCAACCAAATTCCTGCGAGAAGACTACAGAAAATTTCATGAACTTCCAAACTGAACTAAAGGATTTCCCGCACTGATACCTAACTTGCATGTTTGAAAAGCTGAAAACAATATTCGTCTGGGATTTATTTTTTATAATCGTAGCAATTTCGTGCAAAAAATAATTTATGATTAGTGCGAAATTCAGTGAACAAATTTTTTAATTTCACTGAGTTTGAAAATTACTTAATAAAGTATTTCGTTTATTACAGTATGACTATGCATTTCTGGAATATATGAAAACAGTGACAAGTGAGAATTCAAAATTTCTGTCATTGAAAGTATAAAATTTATTCTGCTTTTCATCCAAATTATTGCCAAGGCTTGAAGCAACACAGAACTGAGGATAACTGTCTAGATGTCGCTTGTTAAAATAAAAACTATAAAATCAGAGTGAATATTATATTTATCTACTTTAAGTAACGTTGTAGAAAAGTTAACCACAGTGTTTAGAAACAACTTTTCGAAGTAAAGAATTGATTTAAAGTGAGAAGTGAAAAGAAATTACTTATTAGGCTATTTTCGACTTCTGATAATTCATGACAAATGTCATTTATTATCTGATATTTGCTAGATGGAAAATGCACGGCTGCAGAAATTATCAGCTTGTATATGAGTTATTATTCCTAACATATGCTATGAGTAGTTGGAATTTTTTCAAGCAATTTAATGCAAGAAATAAAACTTCTGAAAATTTGCAATTTCGTAAAATACACTTTAGTAGTGCATTAACTGAAACGGAAATGGAATTCATAGAATAATTAGAGGTTTTATTCTTGGCAAGAAATATTATCCAAGTCTCTATTTTTTTAACTTATTTTTCCTTTGCAGCTTTCGTGTCTAACCGTTTTAACTCGAAATTTCATTTTACTCAATTCTAAATTTGGTAGTCAGCAATGGGATCAAAAATGAATAAAACTCCTAGCAGTAACCAAAAATAACCAAAAAATTTTAACTTTTCACTTTACTGTAATCGTAAATTAACTGGAGCAGTGATAAATACAGTGTACGGCTTTTTCTAAGCTTCCTTCTCAAGACTTCTTTTTTTAGTACTGCTATCATATCTTTATTTACCTTGTAAATGCAAAAATGTATTTAACATTTATCTATTTTTTCCACTAAATATTTTATGGCTAATAATTGTTTGGCGCTAACTTAACTTTGAGACAATTTTTTGCAATGCTTTCTGTCACGAAGTAATATTGCTAAGAACATATCTTTATTTCCCACAAAATATTGCTTTTACACAAATTATAAACAAGCAGTCATTCAATTCAATTAAAACTCAAAATACTGCTCATCATATATGAATTATATGATTACTTGCAGATTTATTCTATAAATGGATACTTATAATTATTTTCACAATTATTATATTGGACACAAGAAAGTTAATAGCAGCATTAGATGGGCTCCGTCAACAATAAGCTTATAGTTGATTACTACCAATGCTGAATTAATAAGCAACTGACATAGTTACAATTTTAGATGAACTCTTTGTCTGTTTGCTTTTCAAAATTTAACTACATGCAGCTATTAATGATATTTAAATGCAAAATTTCACTACCATATATATCATGTCGCATCATATCATTTTAGCAACTTAGAAGTGCGAATTTCTATGATTTCTCAGTACATTTCAACTTTTGAAAAGTTCAGTCAGTCGAAAGTAAGTTAATAATGTGAATTTTTAGCTTTTTTGTACGAAAAGTAATTTTATCGCATTCTTTATACTCACAAATCGAAATATTTTAAACTGTTCTGATTACACTTGTAAATTAAAGACAAGTCGGTGAAAACATTGCTGTTAATGTTACTTCCGTAAAATTAAAATTTCTGCAGAAATTACTGCATATTAAATATATTTATCATTATCATTATCATTATTATAAGAATCAAAAATGACACACTGATTGAAAGATTTCCAGCAGACTAAAATAATAATAATAATAATAATAGTAATAATAATAATAATAATAATAACATAAATGATAATAATAATAATAATAATAATAATAATAATAATAATAATAATAATAAAACGGTTGTTTGAAGCATTTCGATTAAAACAGCAGCTATGAATAGTATTTATAATGTATGGTCTCGTGGGATATGATGAGAAAATTCAGTGTTTTGTTAAATGATGAATTACTAAAATTTTATGCATTCATCACAGCCCTAAAAATTTGAATCAGTTCACAAATGTCAGCGAATAATGAATTAGAAATTGATGAATCTTAAAGCAGCTATGGCTCATCCATCATTTCTGCTTTCGCCAGCTTAAGCTAAGAGCTATCAGCATGAAAAGAATGCAAGTGGAAAAATATTCATAATCAATTTAGAGCTTTTAATAATTCAAATATTGCACAGAGCAAAAAGGATATACCCAAAACTGATTAATTAAAAATAAGCGAATGAATCAAATATGCATGCAGTTTGAATGATGAATGCTAGCAGAAGTGTTTGGAGCAAAAATTTTTTGCTTCCAGCCAAGCAGACTTCGAAATTAGTGTAACTGTATTAACAAATTTAACAGTTATTTGCTTTGCTTTTAACTTTGCTCCATTCTGTACTACTTTCTGTCTGCGTAACTGAACTGAATTATATATTGTTGCGTTTTGATTTCTGAATAAAATGACCCCAAATAAGCAATGTGCTTCGTTTATTACCTCACTTCTTGAATTACAGCTCAAAAAAACTTGATTACGTGTTTCATACAAAAGGTCAATACTTCATTCATACTATACGAAGCAGAGAAAACTTAAATGACCGAATTTCCATCTTTTTATCACAGAAATCAATCTTTTTTTGAAAAATTAAAATGTGAAATTTGCAAGCTCACTTCTTATAAAATTAGACCAAAAATGTGTGGTACTTTATCAGTTTCATTTAAATTCAATTTTTTCCTCATATAATGCTTTTTTTTAATTTTGTGAAATAGAAACTTGTATGATTATAAAGCTATTAGCAGCTAAAAAATTTCAGCAATTATAGTTTGAGTTAATTATTAACTAACCACATACGGTGGCAATGGGTCTGCAAATTTACGTGCAATGACTGAGGGGGCATTGGTCAAACAGTATGGTTTGCAGTGCAATGCTCATGCAATGTCGGCATATGTCAGTGCAGCATTTCGCTGATCAGAATTCGGTAATAAAATCAACGTACATGTACATGAGAGAGCAATAGCAATGACACTTACTGAATTTAAATTTAATGGCTATTACAGCTCAAAAGAACCTTCAAAAATTGATTGCGTGTTGATCTGCTTGAATTCAGAAGCACTGATCTAGACAAATCAACAATAATAAACGGCTGCTTTAAATACATTGAATGTTTAAAGCGAAAAAACAACAGTCCTAATTGCACTTTGCCATTTGATATTTGCGTGAATAAAAATTTAAACTAATCTTTTGACAGTAATGGCAAAAAAAACAAAACAAAACAAGCTTTGAGTATAAAATTTTTGAAAGGCAATGCAAATTAGAAGCAAAGAAAATAAAAACAACTCTTGTAGTATAACTTTCGTTTATAAAAACAAATACAATACACTTTTTTATACTGCTTCTTCGCACTGCTCGTTCCAGAGGAGAAGGAACGGTTGAAGTGGAACGAATTTTCCGTTTGCTATCACACTTCAGCGTTTCATATCAAAGCTATCAGTTAATTAGCGTCGGCAGTACTCTCACACTAAATTAGGAAAATGTAATGAAAACGTAAATTTTGCAGTAATAAAATGTATTTGAAAATGTACCACACTGCTTTTCATTGCAGTGCTATGCACATTTTTAATTAAAAGCTTCATATGAAATTATTTGACTTTTGACTGATCGCTCACAAATCTTTAAACAGTTACCCTATAAAAGGCATTTTCGAGAATGCATTACAAGCATTGCCTTCTATACTTTACTTTGGCACTATTGCGCTTACTTTGCTCATCCGTGAAAGGCTTTTT
Organism: Thelazia callipaeda; assembly: GCA_900618365.1. Taxonomy (NCBI): domain Eukaryota; kingdom Metazoa; phylum Nematoda; class Chromadorea; order Rhabditida; family Thelaziidae; genus Thelazia; species Thelazia callipaeda. The sequence goes on along the minus strand of UYYF01004277.1, from coordinate 125,310 downwards.
TCAAACAAAACTACACTTTGCTAGTCATAAATATATGTTAAATTCAAAAATTCCCTGAAACTCACTATTGAAGATTCTAAAATATAATGACTTAAATCATTTTTATTTAGACCAAACATCTTAAAAATGATTTGACAAAATTTAGCACTGATATCATTGTGACTTTACTTGTTGTGCTCTCAAATACTGCTTAATCTATTTATTTTTTAGAATGTTCTACAAGGCAGTTTGTCTAGTTTTCATTGCTGTTGTTATCGAACCAGCATTTTGTGCCTGTAATTTTCGAATAAGATGTTCTACGAATTCATCTTGCCGAATTCCACTTTGTTCATCGGCAACATCGCTACCACAATCTTCATCCTGTCCACCACAAGCGCCATGTCCCCCCCCGCCACCCCCTCCACCATGTCCACCAGTGACATGTCCAACAGTGCCAAGTTTACCAACACCACCACCTCCTTCACCTTGTCCTGCCACTTCATGTCCACCAGCTACTTTACCACCATCATGTCCACCATCAACCTGCCCACCTCTACCACCACCGCCTCCTCCATGTCCTGTTTGTAAAGAATCATTACCACCACCACCTTGTGCACCATGTGTAGCAACACCACCACCTCCCTCAAGTGATACTCAAGTGTCTGTAGGAAGTGAAAAGGGATACCAAACTGACCAAACTGGTAAAGATGCAGAAGTTGATAGTGCTGCAGCTAGTGGATACGGCCAAGAAATACCAAAAGCAGAATCTGAAGTTAACAGTGGAGTTGGAGCTGTAGACAAAGAAGTATCAAGCACAGAGCAAGGAACTTTAATTATTGGAGGAGGTGGAAGTAGTGAAGAAGGTTGTGAAAGCGGATTGGTGAGTTAGCCAGCAACTAATTCAATTAATCCATATTAAATTCACAAAGAAAGCATCTATTTTCTAATTTTAGCTACTGCATAAAACTTTTTCAGAGATTCATAACTTCACTGAGCTTATATATAGTTTGCAATAAAAATGTTTTCAAAAACTCCTTAATTTTATAGAATGATGTAAGCATTGACTGCTGCGTTTCATGCGATGCACCATGTAGACGTCGTGTAGTACATCGACGATTCCGCGGACGAGCAGCATTCCGCCGCCGTACCGCTAAAAATAAGCATCACAGAACTTACAATCGTAACAAACGTTCGAACCCTAACATCTCGCAGTGCAATGATGAGAAGTTGCGAGTAGTGATGGAATCAGTATGTTTTTTTGAAGGCTTAAATATTTCAGAAGTATCAAAAGTCGTCTCTTGTCATTTCCAAATTGAAAGTGCAAACAATAAATTCTTTTGTTACATTACTAAGAATCTGCAGAGTTTACTACTGAGTAAATACAATAGTTCTTAATGGTTAGAATATCGCAGAGAATATCTTGACCTACTTTATCAGTGAAATCACCTTCCAACTGATATATTTTCAAAATTTGCAGATTGAGTAATAAATTTGAAAAAAAAAAGAAATTTAAAATGCTAAAAAGTGTCTTTTTACTTTAGATTAAAGTGTTTAAGCATTTAGTTATGGAATGATTTTTTTTATTTTTGAAAGAATACTATCATTTTTATAGAATACATATATATCATAAAATTAGATCAGTAAAAACAACAATTCAAGGGAAGGAAACAATTATTGCAATAGGTAAAATAAAGAAATGTACAGAGTAAAAAAGTGAACAATACAATGCTTTTTTTTGCTTGAATGATTAGACAGTAGCAATGTATTACTTATGCAAATGAAGAAAAATGTCATTTGTTAAAATTTTTAAGTAAGTTTATAGCTATTAGCAAAATTCTATATGGTGGAAAAAATTCTTGAATTTATTTTTATCATTTTCAATACATTTCAGCAAATAACAACTGACGTAACAAGTGCTAAACGACGAATTCAAGCAGCAGCTGAAGCTCATTTTGGTGTTACTTTCAATGTGATTTGCTCAACGAAATCATTTTCCTTCTTATTATACACGGAGAAATACTGCCAAGCTTCGAGAGGGAGCGTCACGTGCTACGCTTTCAATACTTCGTAATTATAGTGATCTATGCAGAAAATTGTAAACTTTTTAGTTTTTTTAAATATACCAATATTTTGCCGCATAAAGTTAAATACTAATTAGAACAATTTATGATTTATGCAAAACATTTTGCTTCAGAATATGAAAGCGATTGATAAGTGATAAGTGCTAACTCTTACAAACCAGAAAGTTGAGACTTTTAAGAAACACCTGTAATTTAAGACTCATTTTAGTGTTTTTATTCATTCCTCTACCAACCATACAAAATCACTACTAAATTAGTCCCTTCACAGCTGGTTGAATAAATAATAGTAAGTGAAATTATTCTGCTGCACTGCAAAAACCTCAGACACTTGCAAGAACGCAAAAAAGATAACTAAAAATGATTACCTTAAATTTATAATTAATTCTTTTAAAAAACCATATGCAATCCCCTAAAGTATCATTTCTTCCTTTTTAAGATAAATTTTTATGACAGACTGAAACAATGGCCTGTTGCAGTTTGGAATTTTTTGCTTCACTTCTCATTCAATTGATGATTGTTCGAGACTTCCGAGAATTAATTTTAGTAATGGATCACAATTTTTTGGGATAATTTTGCATTGCCTTCAAAAGTTCGTTACAAAAACTCTAAAACAATTATAGATATCGTAGAAGATTGTATGAAATTCGAACAAATACCATAACTAATATTGTAGTACACTATTGTTGCGATGATAAAATCGTTTTTAATGGGCAGGAAGGAATCTGTGGTTTCTTTGTTTTCCAGAGTGCAAATTCATTCAATCTCCGTTTCTATTCCCTAAACATGTATGTGTAATTGTAGTGGAAACACAGTCCTTTCCTTCTATTAATTCCATTAAATCTTGAATCTTTACAACGATATATATATTGCGGCAAAGCAGTATTTGGATTCATCACTGACTACAGTCTTCTTGAAACACAACTTTCAACTCACTTCTTTCTTCGCATCATTTACAAAAACTGCCTTATTTTAACAAAATTAAGAAATGATCATTTATAGTCGAAATAAATATTCTCTAATTTGACCAATAAAAATTAACTGCTTTATAATTTAATACTATTTGTACGAATGTCCAGTCAGTAATTAAATAATGCTAATGAAGTTTTAAAACGATTTAAACTTCTTAACTAATTTTCTTTACTTTACTTTCTTCTAATATCATACCATTCTTGTTAATGTATAAAATGGTATTAAATATTAACCAGAAAATTTTTTTGAAGTTAACAAATTAGGCCAATTAAATTTTTAATTTAATTAAAAATTGCGTACCACGAAATTAGTTAAAAATTTTACTGCAATAAATGTCAGCAAATAATGCTTAAAACTGAACAAGCCAAAGAAGTTGTTTTTGTTGAATTGAAATCGTATTGTAAATCATGAAAAATGTGATGCATTAATTCGTCAGATTCCATTAGATGCAATTGTGAGGGAATGATTCGGCTCTGAATAATTTCATATGAGAGCTTGCATGGGACAGAAAGTTTCTGCAAACTTGAATTTGAATCAAAATCTTCAAAAGTCAAAAAAATATTATTGTCCTTGAAGTTATTGCTATATAAACATGTATTAGTACAAGAAGCCAACGAATTATTTATCTTCTGTGAATCACATGCTTTATTACATTCTACTGCTATTGATTTATCAGTTTCAATCTCAATTTCAGATTAGTACGTAAAAAAACTGAATAAAACATTAAATGAATCAGTTTTTTGACTATCGCCATCACACCTCTGAAGAATTTTTGAACATTCCACTTGGATATTTGACATTTCCATTTTATTACTACAATGAAAATAAGCAAACGTGAAAAATCGATAAAATGTGGCGGCAAAACATTAACTTTTAAACTTATTAGTAGAGAACTGTTCTATTTATGATAATGATAAGTTTAAAATCTTTCATAAACCACAGGTGTTGCGAAAAAACATGTACTGAGTATAGTATATATGATATTGAAAGTTATAAATAAGTGATTAATTTATTTCTACCATTTTTAATATCGGCTGGAAGACTCATAATCATAATTTGTTAAACTTATCGTGGAGAAAAAAACAAGCCACGTATTAATATAATCACTCTAGGTGATGTGGGAAATGTTACTTTCCGTTTTTAATAAACAAATAAGTTTAACAAATATTATATGTAAGTTCCCTGTTCCAATGAGCGTGACTTGCAAAACCGACAAACGTGATTGAAAGCATCCATTTAAGCTTTGATTTCACGCATGCTTTCTTATTTATCATCTCACTACTGGACTAAAGTAACACTTTACGTTGTATACTTATTTATAAGGTGCTAAGAGAAGCTTTTTAATGCTCGATTGAAATTACTAAGTTTAGTATTTATAACTAATTTTAGTTTTTTTTGTTTCAGTTTCAGCAATATTTGAATAATACTGTTTCACTCCATTACTTTCAAGAATTCCTTTTTATTCAATGCTCACTCAAACTGATTAATTATTACAGTGCTTGGACAATATCGTGTTAAACAGATATGTTAAACAAAACTTCCTTCTGCAGTTCTTTTATTACCGAAATCAGATGAGCGAAACTTTCGAATATGGTAGAATGATTAACTTAAAACAATATCGGCTCTATACTTTTCCCACAAAAAACTGTAAAGATTGCACTAGATTTTATTTTAGCATTTAGCAGATATAATTAAACTGTTATCTACTATGTTCATTGAAATCAGATAAAACAGCTTTAGATCCGATTGTTTTCCATCACACTTCTTTCTACTTGAATTTTAATAGTAACAGCAATTTTCGTACTCATAATGGCAAGCAATTATTTGAACCAATTTAATTTTACAAAAAACAGAAAAAATTATTTTAATGGCACACTGATACACTTTTGTAGTCAACAAATTGGCAATAACAAATGCAGAGAAGATTGAGAGTTTTGGTAACAATTTTTTCTATTTACACATCCTTGAAAAGTAGAGTAGGTATTTGTGACAGACAGCAATTGCGACCATTTTTTGTTTGTAACATTAAGATGCTGCATGTTACACATCAAGATTTTCCTAGAGAAGGAATGAAACACTAGATTCATTTTTGACATCATCAGGCATCCATCACATAGTTCAATCTGCTCTTCAGAAGAGAGTAAATTAATTATTCTGTAGAGCAGCATGTTTATATTCACTTGAATATTACAACTGAGTGCTGCAATAAATACATCAAACATGCCAATACTTCAGTTTTACAAAACCTTTTTAAAGCTGCTTTTTTGACTGAAAAAACGAAGGACAGACTTTTTAATAAAGTAAAGTGATAAGCTAATAAATATCATCACTAACAAACTATTAACACTTCAAGACAATTGTGAGCAGCAGAAGTGGCATCGAAAATACTGAAAGTATCTTCAAGCTAATTAGGCTTATTTTAATATAAACTTGCGGTATAATTTCTTTTAGTCTAAAACTCAGATAAAGTATGTCAGTGCTAAATACATAAGATACTTTTCAGTAAAAAAGTTTGGTTATATGTTTAAAAATAAAGCCAGCTCAAGTACATAGAGCAAGAAATGATTATGGATATCAAATAAGTATCAAGTATTTTTGAGGCAGAGAATTTCAGAATAAAAATTAGATCGGAGTTTTTGTCAATAAAATACATCATTTCAACAATCACTGATGACTTTTAGAGTAGCTTTTACATAATTACAACTCTCTATTGCTAATCTGACTAAAATTCAAGAACTCTGTCCCAGTAATTTATCATAAAGTGTATTTCATTGCACAAAAATATTCTCAACAAGTACGAAAGTATGGTTCGTGATGCCTTTAACATGGATATTGGATTACAAAAAACTGTAAGTCTGATTTACTAATAATTTTATGGAAATAATTGATTCTATTTTTTCTTGTTCGGAAATAATTTATTGGGTGATTACGAAGTTAAAATCAGACTTAAAGTGGGTAATAGTATTTTTCCGGTAATTAATGTGAAAATATGGAAAAATTGAGTAAATAAGTAAAAATCAATTGAATTTTTAAATATCACTGTGCACTACTTTTACTTTATCATTATTAGTGAGTGATGCCATTCAAGATTGATTATTAGAGATTCATCGTTTTTCTTCACAACGCAAAATCTAGAAGACTCCTGAAAAAATGTTATTTTGTACTTTTTAAAATTTATGAGATATTTCCGCGAACTGCGCGTATATAAGACTTTAAGAGAACACCAAATAAGGAATGTCTCAAATTCGTGCTTCTACTAGCAACGACTAATTTCTAGAATTATCATGGCTTTTTAAAACTTGTGAATTGATTTAGGTAGCTATGGTGCAGATTGAGAATGAGATGACTTTTGTTACTTCAACCTTTCATACTTCTGTGCGAAAAAACTTTTGCATTATTTGATTTTTAGTACTTTTAGTATTTTTAGTATGTTAGTATTTGGATATTACCGTTACATGATAATTATATTCAATCTTACAATCTTACTTTGGCTTACTGAACAGTCCTTTGCTTCTATAGCACAAAATTCCATTTTTCTGAAATCACCATTCTTTAGTCTAAAAAGTATAGAACAATCATAATTATCAAACGTTTCCATCATATCGTATTGTGCTTGCTTGCCAAATCTTAACATTAACTTCAATTTAATGAACTAAATTTCAGAACAAAGCTCGAAAGTTTTGCTATCTCAAAATGCTTTATATAGCGCTTTACCTTGGTATTACCTTAGCCATCATTGAACCAGCATTTTGCGGTTGCCATTTTCGGATAAAATGCTCATCTACAAATTCATCTTGTGTTGATCTACCTTGCCCGTCATCCACACCACCCTCACAGCCTTTGTCTTGTCCACCACCGTCACCATCAGTGTCATGTCCTCCTCCACCGCCCCCTCCAACGTGTCCACCAATAACGTGCCCAAAACCCTCACCTCCACCACCACCTCTGTCTTGTCCACCAACTCCATGTCCGCCATCACATCCACCACCAACTTGCCCACCACCTCCTCCATGTCCTGTTTGTAAAGCATCTGTGTCATCATTACCATGCACGTCATGCACAAATGTTGAGATAAATGGAAAAGCCGCAGGAGAAAATGGACGAGACAAAGAAGAGAAAGGTCGTGTAGAAGGCTACGGAACTGAAAGAACGGTAACAGAAACTAGGACCACCCGAACTTATGAAAGTGACAAAGTAAGAGGAAATACGGAAGGCGAAAACATGGAAGCAGATTCTGAAAGTACCACAAAAACATATGAAAGTGGAAATACTACCAGGAAAATTGAAACAGCTGAAGAAGGTTATGAAAGCGAAAATATTACGGAAAATACTGGAAGCGTTACACAAGGATATTATAATAAAGAAGTTATGCAAGGAACTGTAAAGATCGAAAATAAACTTGTCAAGGAAGTAATAAAGGAAGGAGCTGAAAATCTTACAAAAGAAAATGTGACTGAAGCAAGTATGATTGGAAGTGATTCAGATTTATATCATAAAGAAGAACGAAAAGAAACTGGAAGTTATTACCGGCGTGTTACAGAATCTGTAAACAATACTGAAAATGAAATAAGTGCGTATACCACGGAGTTTGTGACAAAGGCTGACAACAAACATGTGAATGAGAGTACGGGAACTGTCACTGGTTCATATGTCACGAAAGTAGTAAAAAGTGACGCTTCACAACTAACGGAAGCAACCACAGAAAGAGTTAGGGAAAGTGAATATGGTGGAAAAGAACAAAGAGAAATTCAGGATAAATCAGTAGAAAGGAAATCAGAAAAAGTTGACAAGGAATTTTACGGACAAAATATTATTGCGTTAGAAGAAACATCAACATCTGCAGTGGGCAACGCTGAAGAACCTACAGCTAGTGAGGATGTTGGAAGTAGTGAAGAAGATTGTGAAACAGAAACAGGAGTAAGTTTCTATTACATCATGCATACCTTTGTAATTGTGATAAGATTAAAACACAACATCCTGTAATCATTTCAATTTCAGACAAATTAAACCAAACATTATACAAATATAAGCAAGCACAAAAGCATTTACTGAATCAAATGGATTAAACAAAAACTGCAGAGACTGTATTTGATTTCCGGATAAATGTAGTGTTTACTCTGCAGGAAAATATAGTCCTTGATTGCTGCGTATCATGTGATGACCGTTGTCGAAACCGTGTGACACGTGAACAGTTACTAGCAGTGAGAGGATCTAATCAGCGCAGTGCCGAGCATAGAGCTTGTAATCGTATTAAGCGTGCGCAAAACACCTCACGATGCAACGATGAAAGACTGCGAGTATTGTTAGAAAGGGTAAAGTTATTCTTATCCTCATCTGATTCTCCAGCTCGTGCTAAATGGGCTTGGATTAGTTTAGGAATTATATCGATTGTATATGATTAGTTCAAGAAAATACCGAAATTTAAAAAACTAAGACTGAAACTTTCTAAACCAAAATGGTTCAACGTATTCATGACAGATTCAATCAATGCAAGAACCTTTTTTTGAATTCGTAACTAGATGTCATAGAACAACTTTTTCATACAATTCAGCACATGATCAGTAGTGATGTACGCGAAACCAAAAGACTAATTCAAGCGGCTGCAGAGAAAAGTTTCGGCGGCAGTTTCAATGTGATCTGCTCAAATGGATCATTCTCATTTATCACTCACACTGAAAAGTACTGTCAAGCTTCCGGTGCTGGCATTGTTTGCTACGCTTTCAAAGCAGATTAAGTGCAGTGTGATCTAAAATTTGCAGGACTGAAAATTTTGTTCCATCTATTTATTGTTTTCAATGTTCAGTAGCTTCAATTCATACTATCCAAGCAGTTTTCAACACTAGCAAGTTCATAAAGCGTAGTACATTGAAATCGCAGAATTGGAAAAAATTTTAATCCAAGCAGTAATTTATAAGAAAAATAACATTTTCTCAGTTGAAGTTTCTGAATGCTCTAGATTCTATCATTTATTGCTATCTGTGTGTTTTAAATAAATTCTAATTATCTCAAAAAGTTTCTCATTTATGAAATGCAAAAAATACAAGCTCGAGAAGGATGGCTCAGTGATGATTAATTAATGAGAGCTTAATATAAGCATGGCATGTATGAAAATCAGCATCTGATATTAATGTATGTTTGTGGATGATTTTTTTAACTAAATTAAAGCATTGAGAATGAATGCATTTAGCAATTAGCGAAGTAACAAGAAAATATTTTCTGGTTTCCAGAAGGCAAAGAGTGAAGATGGTTAGATTGAAGTGATGTTTTTAGTCATTTACTGGATTATACACTGAATCATTAAAATTGATATCTATCCAATAAATGGAACGACTGTGTTAGAAAACTTGGATTCACAGATGGCAAAGAATATAATTCTTCTACACCACAATTTGCTGCAATTCTAACCTTAATTTAAGAGTTAAAAGAAGTTTGGTTTTTACTTTAATCTTTTACGTGACACGTGAACAATTCCGAGCACTGGGAGCATATAATCAGTGCAGTGCCGAGAACAGCCAGCATAAAGCTTGTAATCGATGCAGCGATGAAATACTGCGAGTACTGATAGAAATGGTAGAGTTATTCGTATCCTCATCATCTGATTCTCCAACTCGTGCTAAATGGGCTTGGATTATATGCAATCAGTTTAAGAATTAGATTGATTATATGTATTAGTTTAGGAAAATATGCAAATTTAAAAAACTAAGATTGAAACTTTTATCAGATGATCATTAGTCTGCGTATTGCTTTTATTTGCTGAAGCATTTAAACGCTTTTACTAAATATTATTACTGCTGATAATCATTGATATAAAACAATTTTGCCGGGCAATAGTATTTGCTCGTTTGATTGATTCAGTACTGGAAATTTTAATTTATATTTTACTTCTGCGAAATGAAAGCTTGAAAATTATGGCTGGATAGACAGCTCGAGATGAGGAGTGTAACGGTGCCGACGGAAAGTTTTGCTTTCTTGCGCCTCACTAGATAATTGCAATGTGTATTATTTTAGCAATAAAATTGTTTGTTTTTAAAGTTTTGTCACAGAAATCCTTCAAAAATTCTGTTCTTTTTTGTTTTTAAATGTAAGCAAGCAACTCCACACTAACCAGTCCAACAACATTATCCTCCCTCTTCCACTTCTTGCTAGATCCTCGTTTTGTTTGGCAAATTCTGTCCGAATGCTTGCATTCAGATTGTCAGCTAATTTGGGCAAGCACGACGTGCAGTACTGTAAATCTGAATGCTACAGTTTGTTTTTAAAGTTTTGTAACAGAAATCCTTCAAAAAATTCTGTTCTTTTTTAATACAAATAATGATATTAATTACATGAGTTATGTGTACATTTTTCACATCACTGATCAAGCATTTCAAAAGTATATGAGCTTTGAGTTTTTTATGATAAAACATAGTCGTTTTCTGAGCACTAAACTCTCAACATTTCGTTGCAAACAAGTAAATATAGCTAATAAATATAGCTCATGTCAATCTAGTTCTATTCTGCTATTTTGCTGACTCTAAATTAGGAGTGCATTGCTATGTAACTTATCTTAAAAGTGTGCAAATAGATTTTATGCAAAGTTTTCTAAATTAATGCAAAAAAAAAACAATTTAAAAAAATTTTCAAAATGGTTAAAATCATTAATCTAATCGAGATGATTAAAATCATTGTTTTATCATTTCATATGAAAATTTTGGCTGTTAAAAATTAGGTCAAAAGACACAGTGCTGCACTGTTATGATCTTATCCAAAGTTTAAGAAAATCTAATAAATGAATATTAATCATTCTAACTGATATATCAGTTTTCAAACTGAATCATTTCCAAATGCATGTTCTACACACACCCGTGTTTAGATGTCTGTATATTCAGCAGTCTTCTACTGCCAGCTTTTTACAAAAAATAAATTCCGGAAAAAATGCAAAGAATCTAACTGTCAAGCATGCAAAAGAAATATCCATTTCACATAAAACTGACAAAACTAGAATATTACAAGAGTGAAGTTATACTGTGTATGATGTAGAGAAACACAAACAAAGCTTTAAAATTGTTACGCTTCGGAATTCCACATTTTAAGTATCCTCAGAGAGTGATGTGTACAGTATGTGGTTAAGATTAACGTTTTTGAGATGACTAAACATCAAGGTTTTGAGATCGAAAGGAAAGTCCAATGCGATGACTTCTTTTGCCCATTCAAATGATGCGTGACTGACTACTGAAGGGAATGGGCGGCTGTCGTGAGCACAAGAGTAAATTTCATACTTCAAAGAAAACAGTTTCTTCTGCTGAACACTGGAAATAGACTGTAGAGAGGAGTGGAAAAGTCTAGACGGTCTGCAGAGCACCAAAGAGGAGCAGTGCTTCACGCAGACAGCTATCAATTCCATTCGCACACGACTTCACTCTCCCTATGTGATCGGTAGTATGAAAATTTTGCTTTAGAAAATGGAAATTCTTCTCGACTAACTAACTGATACTTCTGCTACCATTTGCCAATACATAATATTTTCGTGACTGGCGAAAAATATAATTTAATGCTTATCAGATTATTTCAGTGCATCTGACTTTTATAAAAGACTCGAAAGAGTTCAGGTAAGCGACTGACAACTTCTCGTTCTCTAATTTAATCTGTTTAGATTCACATGGTCAGTAGTAGGTATTACTGAGCAGGTTTCTCAGATCATGAAGAACGGTTACCGCATTCAGATAAAGTTGTCATTCAAGAATCCATAGATCGACCCGCCATCCATCCCACCCTCACAGCTCTTGTCTTGTCCACTATCGTCAGCAGCAGCGCTATGCTCTCCATTACTACCCTCTCCAACGCGTCTATCACTAGTATGTCAGCGCCCTCTTTTCCACATTATCGCTAGCAGTAACATGTCTACAGCCCTGCGAACTCCGTGTCCACTCTTATGCCCACTATTAAACTTACCACCATCTGCTTGTACTGTTTGAGAAGCACTCGTGCTATCATTTGCTCCCTTATTGAAGGCGCTCTAACAGTCGGAACTGGAAGTGTAATTGGATAAGAAGTTAAGGTAGAGACTCAAAATATTATAGAAGTGAAGAACATGTGAAGTTAAAATGGGAAAATAAAGGTGAGGAGGGGGCGAAAAAGATCGGAAACGTTAGAAGAGGATTAGGGTGTGAGAATGTTGGGGAAGCAGTTAAAAGTGTCGTGAAAGTATATAAAAGCACAAAATTTACAGAAGGAAACGGAAACAACTAGTTGGTTATCAAATGATGACCGGAAGCAAGAGAAGTGAGTGATCTATACAAGTCGTAGAAAAACGGACTGTATGTGAAGCCAAGTTCTGATGCAGAAGATGGATCTGTTATTGTCCTGAAGAAGCAGCGATGTCATCTGTTGTGAGAGGAGAAGGTAGTAAGGGAGAAGGGTGGTGGAGCAACAGGAGTCAATTATTACCGTCAAGTATAAACCTTCATGGGCTTCAAAAATATCACAGTTTCTTTTATGAGAAGAATTACACTTTTTTGCTGAGACAAACAAGGCAGAAAAGTGGGATTGTTCTAATGGCAGTTTCAACCTATTATCCTGCATCATTTCCATTCCATGCTATAAACATTGCCAAGCTGCAAAAGCAACGTTGCTATGTACACTCATTTAATCTTCTTATTCTTTTCTACTTTCGAGAGCTTTATTATTTCAGTATATCGAAGTTATGCTTGACACAGTACCAGTAGTTCTGCAGCTGATCAAAAACCTCCAAATCTTATGAGCTTTAAATGTACTTGAGCCACTGCTGAAAAAACTACAGTAGAACCACAGAGATGCAGCCACTATCACAATATGTCACATATATGCAATATAATACATCATACCTTCATATGCATATAATGTCATGCAATTTTTTTATAAATGCTTCATCTCGACTGCTAAATTTTAATCCGTATCAACCTTAACGGAAGCTAAGAACATGTTTCCATTCATCTATGTAACCCATCCTGCGAAAACCTTGTTAAGTGCTCCGACTACTTCCGCGTATCTACTGCTTGGCAGGTTCTACCACTATAATTTTAAATTATTGCCACTAATTTTTTCAAAATGTGGATACTCAAGCTCTTGTGCATATAATTTTATTATTCATAACCATCAAATATTTTCTGACTACCACACATGAAAAATTACAGATTAGTTGAGTTGAAGAGTACGTCACTTTTAAGCCACTGCCAAAAAACCTTGCTAGACATTTGATAACTCCACATAACGTCAAGTGAATTTATAGCTTTCCTATACTAAGTTCGTAGTATTACATCCGATAACTCTTCATTGCTCAATAGATAACTGTTGAAGTACGCTTATGCAAGTCAAATTCAGTTATAATTGTTTCCGTCTTCCCCACATCATATTACGGATGAAATACACTTCATTTCAATCCTAGTAAAAGTAAGGGAGAAAAAAGTGAAGCATCAAGGACATAATGAATAAGCCACTATTTCATACATATCACAATCAAGTAATTGATAAAATCATTCGAATGATGTACATATATAGAATGGCCTGTAAACAAGTCTTTCCATATTCAAAAAATTAAATCATAGTTAGCATTTTCACTGAACTGTTTCTAAAGGGGTCCAGTATTGCAATAACTGAAATGTAATGCAAATTTTTTGACAAGATCACAATATTTGCAATTACCTACAGACAGAGTTTTGAAAAAAAGTAACTTTAAAATAATTTATTTCAACAGACCAAATAAGGAGAAAGAGCGGGGAACAGATTACTAGACGAAACTAAATACAAATTTCGAATGCATTTGAAAAAATTATCATATAAACGTTTCTTCCAGACTAAGAATCATAATGTTAAAACAACGAATAAAACAAAAAACAAAAACATATGCTACGTTAAATTAGACCAGATATAGTTTCTCCAACTTATTGATGTCGTTCTTTCTGTGGCAACCTCAGCTAAATTTTAAAGTACTTAGCTACATAGAGTTACGAACAGTATCAAAGAAAACGAAGAAAAAAAATCAAAATCGAAATCATAATTCAGTAACCATATTCGTATCCAAATAGGTAAATGGTTGGCAAGTAATATTTTATAGGTCAATTATTCTGACTATTGTAAAACACATATAATCATATAAATTCCGAAGAGATTTTAATTATTGTAGGTACTTAATTTTTTTTAATAACTAAAATTTTGTTCAGCATATTAAATTTGCACTAGTAATTTCAACTTGGCAAAAAGAATACCTTCCACAAACCGAGTGAGCAAATTTACTTCATCACTGCTCAGTTTCAACATTGTTGCCAAAACTGGTATCAGTTGACCACGTTCATATGTGACTTTTTCAGGAGCAATAAACTGTAATTAATTTCGTCTTCATAATATTTAGCAAAAATGAAAGCCCTGAAAGGCTATGACACTGTTTTGGACTAATAATATAGATAAACCCATACTATGATTAATATTAGTTCTCAAAAACCACAAAAATGAAGTTAACTGCGACAAATGATATCAAGTAGCTACTTAAAGATAAAAAAATTGTTTAGTTTTTTTAAAAAACTAAAAACGATGAAATGATATTCAAAATTTTCCCACCTTCAAAATAATATCTTTCAAGTATTCTGTGTTGCTTAAATGATTCTCACGTTCCTTATTACGTTCCATTTTACGAATCTCTTCTTTCAACACTTTTGTTTGTTCCAACAATCTTGCATTATTCGACTCACTTTCATTTAGGAGTTCACGCGTATGTTCTAACTAAACGAAAGCAGAAAAATACAAATATGTCAAATAAACTGCTTGTTTCTTATAATGAATGACTGAAAAAAAAATCCAACTTGTTTAATAGTAACTTGAACAGTCTCTTCCAAAGTCATTGAACTCTCAGACTGATTCCAAATATCAATTACTGCATCTTCCTCCGATTCTCCATAAATCACCTCTTCCAATGATTTTTCTTTATATATTTCATTGCTATCGTTTCTAATTTCTTTTGCTGAAGTGACCAGTGTTGAAGGTCGCTTCAAGTAAGAACTATAAAAGTCTCCAAATCAACCGAAAATTTCAGTCTTATATAAAT